>PVJA010008568.1:0-63931 GCA_004027025.1 Myocastor coypus | reverse complement strand
CTACACAAACTTTGCAAAGACAAGTCCTAAGGCTGAGCAGAGTGCCTCCCATGCCCACTGATGCTCCTGCACCCCACCCATGCCCAAGCCCCAGGGACCACCAGACAGACCTTGAAAAGGTTAGGAAAGCTCAGCTTCAGAAGGCCAAGGAGGTGAGGGTCGAATAGGGCAAGGTTGTCCCGGCAGAAGCGGATGACTTCGAAGGCCAGCATGGGGCTGTGGAAGCGCTCGAGAGGAAGCCTGCCGAAGAGGTGCTGGTAGATAGCTTCTGCATCCACTGCGGCTGCTGCCCCTGAAAGCCAGGGGCAGCCATCAGGGCAGTAGGCAGGAATCCTTGCTTAGAAATGTTTTCAAGGGACTGGTGAGATAGCTCAGTGGACTAAGCACCTGCTTAGGCAAATGCAGGGACTGCAGTTCAGTCCCTGGCACTATATGCTGCCCTGAGCCAACCTGGGTACACTGAGCCCGCCACCGAGATCTGGCATGGTGGCAAATGCCTGTAACTCCAGCACTGAGAAGGCTAAAAACAGGAGGATTGGGGGCCGGGGAGATAGCTAGGGGGCTGGAGAGATAGCTCAGTAGAATAAGCACCTGCCTGAGAAGCATAAGGTCCTGAGTTCAATCCCTGGTACCACCAAAAAAACCCACAAAAAACAAAACAAAACAAAACAAAAAAACAGGAGGATCACTATGAGTTGGAGCTATGCAGTAAGACCCTGTACCAAAAATATTAAAAAAAAATTTTTTTTTTCAGTACTGGGGATTTAACCCAGGTCTTCATGCTGAGTTATATCCTAGCCCTTTACTTATATTTTATTTTGAGATTGGGTCTCCCTAAATCATTAACTTGCTCAGGTTGATTTTTTTTTAATCATTTTTATTTATTTATTTGATACAGGGTCTCACCACACAGCTTAGACTCATAGTGATCTTGTATCAGCCTCCTCAGGGTTGGCATTACAGGTGTGTGCCACTATGCCAAGTTTCAGTGGCTGGCACGACAAGCCCAGGGTTCTGGGGCCAGGATGGCATGCAGTACCAGCGATTGAACCTGAGTCCTTGTGCTTGCCAGAGCTATATCCCCAGCCCCACTTAGGCTGGTCTTGAATTTGAACTTGGCTAAGTCCCCATGGTTATCTTTGCCTCTAGGATGCCACAGACCTCCAGAAATGTCCCAGACAGGAAGATACAGTTGAGTTGAACCAAGCCACAGACCAGGTGCCCTCAGAAACATGCTTAGAAAGGTGCTGGCTCCTTCACTTTTGGATTTCTTTTTCTTTCTTAATTTTATTTATTATTTTTATTCTTGTTTCAGAACCTTTGTTTTTATTCACTCATTTTTATGGCTGGCTCAGGCCCCGCTGAGGGCAGGGCTGGCGCAGCATGTGGTGCTGGGGATCGAACCGCGGTCCCTGAAGCCACCTAAGCTTCCCCAAGCAGGCGCTTTAGACAACTGAGCCATCCCGCCGGGCCCCACTTTTGGATTTCATGGGTCAAAAATGCAGCAAGGAACATTCTCAGCCTGACATAAAGTTAGCCACATTTTTTCAGTAACTGTCCTGAGCTAACACTACTGTGAGAAATGCCCCCTAATTGCGACACTGAGCACCTGTTGACTAGACTGCCCCATGTAGCAGGCTTACCATGGTTGAGGAAGAACTGGGTGAGTGGCAGTAGTGCCCGCTCACTGCCTGGGTCTGTGCCTAGCTGCCCGTGCAAGGCCTTGAGGCACGAGAGGCTGCGGTACAGGAAGGAGGGATCCTGCTGGCACACTGTGTCCAGTACCCGCACAGCTTCCACTAGGCACTGTGGGGATGGGTCCAGCATCAGAGGGGATGCATGTGGCCCTGCCCCTGCCACCCCTGCCCCGGGCACTTACTGCTTTCTGCAGGTCAGAGTCCCCTTTCCTCAGGGCTCCTGGAGGCAGGAAGAAGTCAGCCATCACTCTCTGCCCAGCTCCTGAACAGCCCCACGAGAAAGTAGGCTGTTCTAGAAATGAGGCAGGGATAGGAAGAGGTGGGATGAAAGAGGGCACGAGGCGGGACTGGGTGTGCACAGGATGTGACAGGATGTAGTGGGGCCTGTGAGTAGGGGTACAGGTCGGGCCTATTGTTGGGGTCATCCTGGGAACTGAGGCCTCTATCTTGAGGAGGAAAAATGAATGATTAAACAAACTACTAAGAACTCTTGCCCCCTCAAAGCAGGTGCTGGCAAGGTCTGCTGCTCAGATCTCTACCTCATGGGACAGATCTGGGATGCAGCACAGGTGCCAGCCTGGGGACTTACTTCGGTTACTCTGCTCAATGAGGCGCTGACAGTATTCAAAGGCCACCTTCCTCAGACGCTCCTGCGGGAGCAGCTGGCGGCCAGCAGAGGCAGCAGAGAGCACAGAGAGAGTGGAGCCCTCCAGCTCAGACCTGTCCTCTGAGGAAGAAGAGGGGCTCAGCAGGGTTGCATGTGACCCTATTGCCAGCCACCCCCAGCCACCCCCACGGAAAACAGGAAGGGAACTGGACCCTCTGCAGCAAGGTTCCCAGAAAGCACAGCATCCTGGGGCCTGCCAACTGTACCTGGTAGCTTTCACTGCCCTGTGGACCTAGTTCCCCCCAGAAGTTCATAGGGTCTTGGCTGCAAACCAAGAGTTTGCAGATAAGGTGGCATTCAGTGACGCTGTCCCAAACAGCTATAGACATCTGCCTCAATGCCCCTCTGTGCATTGCACAGGAGACTCACGAGCATGCCACGTCTAAAGAGGCCTCAGTCTGCAAGGCCAGTGGTGCAGGTTGAGGGGCTCATCTTGGTCCTGGGCAACAGGCCTTTGTTGCTGGCCTCCCTGGGTCACCACCCATCTATGTCAGCGCCTAGTGACCTGTACTCTGTCCTGGGTATACCTGCTTCACTCCCTGTGACCCAACGCACCTGCATCTGGGGTGCCTGTGCTCTCGGAGCTGCTGAGCAGCAGCCATGCCTGCAGCATGGAGAAGGCCTGCACATTCAGCCACTGGTCCTCTGTGAAGTGCTGGCCCATGGACAGCACCGTGAAGAAGTCCGAGGCCACTGCCCCATCTACCTCAGTGATGGGGCCTGGCTGTAGGAGGTGAGAGAGGAGGGGCTGCAGAATCCTGAGGCCAAGACCAACAGGCTCACCAGCTACTCAGGCAGGTGGAAGGTCCCCAGTCCAGAGGGGAGGGAGCCTAGAGGCCACTTCCATTCCCTTCCCGTAGGAGGCCAGAGCCGTCTCATGGAGACCCCAGGTTATTGACCCCAGATCAGATGTCAGATGCATGCCCTGCATCCACACAGCCCCTGGGCCACAGTGAGAAGGGACCCTGCTGGCACCAGACAGATGGCTGGGAGGTGTTGATGGCAATTTGCGGGGCAAGCCACAGGACTGCCCATGGGAAGTTTGGGATTTCTGTTCATGAGGTCTGGAAGCAGGGTGACTCACCTGCCGAGCCCTGGGTGTAGAGAAGAAACCCCCTGAGTGCGAGGCTCCCTGCTGGGCACGGGCATAGCGCAGCCAGTCCACTAGCCGCTTGCTGAGCAGGCTGGCTTGGTCTGTCGGGGTGAGGAGATGCACGAGTTTCCCTTCAGGGAAACAGCTAATCCCCTTAGACTCCCAAGCCCCCGGCAGCAAACTGAGTCTTGCAGAACCCCACATCCAAGGTCTTTTCTTGCATCCAACCTGACCAGGAGACCACCTACTCCCTCCCAAGGACACTGACAAGAAGGAGCTTGGAGTGCAGACCCCACATGAAGGGCCCTAGTACCTTCTTGGAGGATCCCTGGAGCAAGGCCCACAACCTTGGACAAGACGGGCAAGAGGGGCCTGAGACTGGTCCCCTCAGGCTGCCGGCTCTCCAGGATGGTGAAGATGTGCTGGCCCACATTTCTGACCTCCTCTTTTCTGTCACCCTTCAAAACACAGGGCAAGTGCCAGGGCACTGACTTGGACCACCTACTACAGTAGCACATGTGCCCTCTCTGCTTCACAACTGTGCAAGAAGTTCCCTGAAGAACACTTACCCTGACATCACTCTTAGTGGAAGATACCCCTGTGGGGTCTAGGTCAGAAAGTTTTGGCCATGACCAGGCCCGTGAATGAGGATTCCGAGCCGGGCTTGGTTGGCTCTGATCTGCCTGTTTGCCTCTCCCAGGGCACTGCCATTCTAGGGTACCTACTCACACACATGCTCACAGTGGGAACACAGGCCTCAATGGTCAGTGATCACTCAGTGCTTTCTGGTCAGTCCAGGGGGCACAGCCTCGTGGCTCTCCACACTGAACTTTGGCTATGTTCCTGAAGTCAAGCAGGTGAAATTCAACGTTAGTGACAGCTAAGATGTCAAACCTGCAGGTGTATATGGCTCCCTGGCAACACAAGGGAGCCACGCACAGCAGGTGTGAGGTCCTTGCTGCTATCTGGCTGCTCTGAACACTGCTTTCTACTCAGGGAAAAGTGTTTCTTGAGGGAAAGGGGCTGGTTCCAGACTAGAGAAGGAACCAGCTTCTTCTGGTCAGAAGAGCTAGGTCACCTCGCACTAGCAGTGAGGCAGTGGCTAGAGCACTGCCAGGTCACTTAGGGGGCCAGCTGTATCTGCGTGGCTGTGGCTCAGGGTGTCCTGCATGGAAGACAGTCAGCATCCCAGCAGCATGACTTTCATCCTGATGTTGAGCCTATAGCAGCTGTAGCTGCTCGTAACTCAAAGAACTGCAGGGTAGGGACCTGGCAGGATGGCTCAGTGGTCTAAAGCGCCTGCTTGGGAAAGATTGGGCGGCTGAAGGGGCCGCGGTTCGATCCCCTGCACCACATGCTGCGCTAGCCCTGCCCTCGGGGCGGGCTGAGCCGGCCATAAAAATGAATGAATAAACAAAGGTTCTGAAACAAGAAAAAAAATAAACTAAATAAAATAAAAAATTCTTAAAAAAAAAAAAAAAAGAACTGCAGGAACTGCAGGGTAGAATGAAGATGCTGCTTCCAGCTGCTCTGCTGAGGAGCCCAATGGCAGGGCAGCGAAGAAGCTTCTACCACACAGGCCACTGACCCAGCCCCAGGGTGCCCGATCCACACACAGGGCATCCTGCGGTGCCCCTGCCACAGTGCTAAGGACACACTACGCAGAAGCTGCCTACAGCAGAATGTGACTGAGTCTCTCCAATGAGGACAGAGGGACAGCTTGGGCCAGTCTGGAAACTATAGGGAGCAGGCCTGGTCTCTTCCATGAGCAGCTGCCAGGAAGCCAAGTCCTTGTCTGAGGTAAATGCAGCAAGTCACAGGCAAGAATATCCTGGGCCTGCACATCTTGTTCCTAAATGACTGAGGAAGCAGAGGATAGCAGAGGGATAGAGGCAAGTGCCTTCACTATCACACCTGTGAAGGCGGCCATGCCAGGACCTGACGTTGCTGATCAGTGGGCGCCCTCTTGGTCACAAAACAGCAAGGCTACCCCAGATCTTCTGGGATGCAGCTGCTGAGGGGATATGGTATGGGCAGGCCCTTCAGGGCAGACGCTCGCTTTTTGTTGAGGGTACTTCCTCTCAGTGAAATCCCTGTCTGGTATAACGGCTAGGTGGGAATGCTAGAAAGGAGACCATGCCCACTGCTCCCCAAGCCTCACCAATGCCACCACTGCATGTGCCACAGTGCAAACTCCATGGCCTGACTGGCCTCCAACAGAGTCCTGGGAAGGTACTTTCCAAGGTGGCAGGGAGGGAGCAGGCAGTCACAAATTGTTTTAGAATCATCTGAGCACTGGGGTCTCATGCATTGGAGAAGGTCCACATAAAGTCTGGGCTTGCTGAGGCTCCAGGGCCACCAGGGCAGGTTGGACAACTGCACAGTGGGCAACTGTGTTACCTGGGCCAGGAGTACAGATGCCACCAGGCTCAGCTGATGGGGATTCTGCGTGCGACCACAGGATAAGGTCAGGGTGTCAGAGGGAGACATCTCTCTTAGAATGGCGGCACAGAGGATCTGGACCTGCTCAGGGCATGTGGACAAGGACACGGTGGCTTGCAGCAGATCCACGCATGTCTTCGCCAGCCTAGAAGGTGAGACCAAGGTGGGCCACAGGGAGGTCAGCTTGGGCCCATGTGGCAGGGGGACAGGATGTTTCCCTGTGAGGATCCTGTGCACTAGTCAAAGTACACAGAGACTTAGACACCATAGGTTGCGGGCACCTGCCTCTACCCAGGACTGGCCCTGTACTCACCTTCGAGGGTACTTGGTGGCTGAGACAATGAGAAAGAGTCTTTGCAGGGCATCCACAGTGGCTGGTCCCAGGTCCTCCTGCAGCAGCTTGCTGACCCGGGAGCAGAACCTCTCCAGCTCCTCATCCCGGATCTCCCTATGCAAGGAAAGGGTGTCAGCAGCTGGCCAGCATCCGACCAGGGCCCCACTCACTTCTTGGCCTAAGGGGGATGGTACCCACCTAGCAGAGTATGGGGGGGGGCATGGGGCCACTGTTTCCCCAGCCAAGGACACCCAGAAGTCAACTCCAGGTGCACTGGGACTGATATCCATCACTCTTGATTCACTACAATCCCTGTAGAGATGTCACCCATTCCAGTTCTGTTATTCCAGAAGCAGAACTAAAACTGACTTCTTTTAAGAGTCTCATTGGGGTGGGTGTGATGGTACACCCCTGTAATTTCAGCACTCATGAGGCTGAAGTAGGAGGATCATTGGTAGTTTGAGGCCAGACTGGGCTACAAAGTGAGTTCCAAGTCATCCTGATCTATGTCATAGCTGCTGGACTAGTGAAAAAGGGAGCTGGCTTTTTGTTTAATTGGGTTCATGATGTTGGATCCCAAATACTAAATGAGACTGAGAAAGAAAACAACTGGCTTGCAGGCTGTAATTCTTACTGCCTGCATGGACATACTGTGCAGCTCAGCATAACCCCTTCAACATGCTCTTCAGACTCTAGGCTTCTCTACTGCCAACCTGCCCTACACTCCCACAGCCCCCAAGCCATCCCTGCTCATCCTCACAGGACTCTCATGGCTGGACCACACCCTCTTCCTCCAGCTGGGAAGCCTTGTATCTCCTGCTTTTGCCCTTTTACTCAGATGCTCTGTGCAAATAAGCCAAGGCAGGGCCTTGCTGTACCTTACACTCATCTCCTACCTTCATTTACTACTCAGCTCAGACATATTTCTGGTTCCCTTCTCCACCCTTACTTCCCACACTTTGGGAACATTTAAAAGGAACCTGAAACTTCCTAACTCGCAAACCTTTTATTACTTCTATCAAAAGCACCACCAGAAATCGCAGCTCAAAGTATACTATACAAACTAGTTAGGCCCCCATAAGTTATTGCCCATCCAAATCCCATCCAAGAGGACCTGTGTATAGAACGTGGGCTGGGAATAGTGTTTTGTTAGGTTTTGTCCCTTGCCAGCAGTTTGGGAGGAGCAGGTCACATTGGCACTGGAACCCACGTCATTTTTGTTTAACGAAGGCATCAATTCGGTATCTGCACACATCTGCTAATAAGGCAAGGTGCACTACGCTGGGCACAAGAGAATGTGGTACTTCCTCCAAAACCTGAGATTCTGGCTACTTTGACCAGACTTTTGTCTTGATAAAGACTTCAGCCCTATAGCCCGGTGTGGTGGCTTATGCCTGTAATCTCAGCACTTGGGGGGCTGTGGCAGGAGGAACAGTGAGAGGTCGAGACCAGCCTGGGCTACAAAAGTGAGCTCAATCAAGGTCAGTCTGAACTGCATAGCAAGACTCTGTATCAAAAAGACAAAAAAAAAAAAAAAAAAAAAAAGACTTCAGCCCTAGGGGCCAGGGAGATAGCTCAGGGGCACAAGTGCCTGCCTGGCAAGTGCAAGATCCTGAGTTTGAAACAAACAAACAAACAAAACAAAACACTTCAGCCCTTAATGTGTCCTAGGACCTTGCTCACTCCAACTGCTGGCATCTCGGCCACTCTGATCTTTCCCATCAACTGGTCCAGCGCTCAGTCCTGGCTGGTTCATTTGATTTTTTTCAAGTTCTTGAGATTTCATCATATCGGCCTCCTTCATTGGAAGGGAATACAGACTGGTTAGTGGGAGTCCACAGTCGGCCTGGCAGTTGTTCTACGTAACATCTGTGGCAGGCCTCCAACCCCCAGAACACGGTCGGGCTTGCGGGTCAGCTCCCTGTCGCTCCTCCGGCTAATTGATTCTACTCAGTTGTCTCTTCCCCCTACGCTAACACACGCAGGCCGGTAGCTGCCCCATCCCGCCCCGCTCTCAGAACGGGTCCGCCGAGCTCCACCAAGTCGCCGCGCCCGGCCCCGGGTAGTGGTGCGGGGAGCTGCCGCGCACCTGGCCTGATGGAGCAGACTCTCCGCGGCCGCTGAAAACATCTTCCTGCCGCACACACACAGAGCTCACAGCCGCGTTCGCCGATGAGACTGGCAGCTTCCGGGGCCGCGTCGAACCGGACGTGCCTCGCTGTGTCTCGGGGGAGGGGCCGCTGGCCAATTGGCTTTGGCGCAGAGCCCGTGGCGCGGGACCGGAAGCACCTGGTTTGTGATGGGTCCAAGGAAACTCCCGGGTGTGCTCGGAACCTTGGGATACCGGAACTTAGTTCCCCAGGACTCCTTTAATGTCGGAACAGTTTGCGGAGGAATATGGGGCGGGAGGTGTTTGGATTCCAAAGTGCCCCTGTACACTTGGTGTCTTCCGGTTCCTGTTTCACTAGAGTTGGGGTCCCGCGTGCCCTGGAAGCTCACGGGTTGCGACTTGCAGCTGGGGCCGCAGTCTGGCCATCTTCCGAGGCAGCTAAGGCAATTAGCGTGTATTTTTAAATTATTGTTTTGGGGGTGGAGCCGATATTTCAAGCAAAGGCCTGACTGAGGCACATCCCCAAGCCTCACCTTCTGTTTTTAAAATTTGGAGACAGTGATTCACTAAATTGGCCGGGCTGGGCACAAACTTGGTAGACTCCTGCCTCACTCTCCCAGACAGCTGAGATCCCAGGAGTGCTACACTGCTTCTTGCTAGCCGTTTGTTTTAAAGCTTCCTTTATTTAGCATATATCATGGGCCATATAGACTGCTTTAAAAATCTGACAGTCCCCATCATAATGATAGGATGTCACTGCATTTTATCAGAGGAGGCACTAGCTTGGAGGGAATACTAGTTTCTATTTGCTTGTGTTGGATGTCTGGGTTGCGCTGAGCTCTAGCGGTAGGATTCCACCTGCAGAGTGTGTGCCACACTGAACGACACTCCAGCAGCCACAACCCGCATGACAAATGCTGTGCTGCCTGCACTGGGTAGGGGCAACCCAGGCACAAGGGGAAGCGGGCAGCATGACCCCGACTCCTGTGGCCAGAAAGTGGAGCGTGGCTGGGGAGGGCGAAGGGTGCTGAAGAGAGGAGGAAGTGTGCAGATTAGATTACTACTCAGGGGTGGGATATGTAGGTCCTGGTAATCAATGGATTTGGGGACCAGAGAAGAAATGAGAGAAATCAAGCAGGTTTCTATTGGGCATGGAGTGGCCCAAACTCAACTGATACTGGAGCAGAAAAAGAAATTTATGGAGGTCTGTGGTGGGAAAACACCAGGGAAGGGTATCCCCACCACCACATGCTCTGCCAGGCCTGCCCCCTGGGCAAGCTGAGCATGGTAGTGCACTCCCAGCACTGGGTGGGCTGAAAACAGGAGAATCACTAGGAGTCTGAGCTGGGTAGTGAGACCCTGTACCAAATACATTTTTAAAAAGATTAAGCTGTGACATGCATATGAACCAGTTTCCAAGATAAATATTATTTTGTATTGAAAATATATTTCCATTTTTGAAAGAAAGTTTGTGTAGCTTAGTTGATTAAAGTGCCCGCTTAGGCAGACACAGGGGCCAGGGTTCAATCCCAGGCATGCTGCGCTGGCCCCATCCCCAGGGCATGCTGAGACAGCAAGCGTGGTGATGCATGCCTGTAATTCCAGGGCTTGGGAAGCTGAAAACATGAGGATCACTACCAGTCAGATCTGAGTAGTGAGATCCTGTAAACCCTGTACTAAATATATTAGAAAGAAAGAAAGAAAGAAAGAGAAAGAAAGAAAAAGGTTTGAAATCCATTCAATGAGCAACTGAGCCCTGGCTGCACCAGGAAATCTTGGGTCTGGCAGGAGGGCAGTACAAGTAGTGGGGTGGAATGTTTTTCATATAGGGAAGTCAGGAAGGGGTAAACATTGAAAAGGCACCAGGGTGGAAGATGTGGAGAGGGGCTGCGCATTAGGTAATACCTGGGCAGATTCCAGACATACTTTTGAGATGTCCTGCAGCTCTGAGGCACGGCCACTGGTGTTGAGGATGCAGGCAGGAATCAGCTGCCCAGCAAGGCTAAGTGCTGTGGTTTACTCAAACCCCAAAGAGTTGTGGAAGGGAACTGGTGGAGAGGAGAACCCTGGCAATCTGTGGGCAGCCTTCTGTTTAGGATTGAGGTAAGACTCGTGTGGTGCAATGTCCAAATCTTAAATGAGCTCAGCAAGTTTTTACAGTTCTGTCAAGCAGTAGCAAACTGGTAAGCATCTTAACAGGCTCTGTTCATGAGGGACTGATTTGCAAAAATAACATGCAATGGCTGATTCCACCTAGACCACTTCGAACACCCTGGAGGCACCCAGTGTCCCTGCCTGCCATCCCCTCCTCCAGAGGTAGCCATGATCTTCTGCACTCCATGTAGGGCTTTGCCTGTCATGTTCTTTTATGAGTATCTGGTTTCCAGAATGTGGAAACAACAAATCATACTACAACACAGTCCTGTGTCTTGTGCACCTGTTTCTCTGCTTCATACCCAGCTCCCCAGGGCAGCTCATTGTTAAGAATTGTGTGCTAGTGACTGATGGATCACTCGCATCTCTCCAAGCGTGATTATCATTATCTGATGTGTTTCCTACAAAACTTACATTAGTGTGTTATCTTAATGTCTCACTAATGAAAAAGTCTTATTCAAACCAAAATCTAAACAAAATTAAAGATTATTAAAATGGTACTAATCAGTCATTCCTTACAGGAAATATTTTTTCTTCTTGTACTATGGATCAAACTCAGGACCTCATACTTTTCAGGCAAGCACTAAACTATCTCCCTGGCCTTTCTCTCTCTCTCTCTCTCTCTCTCTCTCTCTCTCTCTCTCTCGCTCGCTCGCTCGCTCGCTCGCTTGCTTTCATTTGTTCGTTCGTTCTTTCCTTTTCTTTTTACTTTTCTTTCTTTGAAATAAACATTATTCCCACTTGTCATTTGGCTAGAATCCTAAGCAATAATGAATCTGTTAATACTACATTGATGCTTGGGGTCAGAATCTTCCATCAGAAATGGAGCCATTCATAGGAAGACAAGTCAGTGTACAAAGTCCAGCCCTTGCTGTGGATAGCAGTGAACTCTAAAAAGTGTGACATTAGTTGAATGAGGTAACTGGTTACATGTGCAAATGTCACAGAACCTTGACAGAAGACAGAGGTCTGGAAAACATGTTTTCTTAAACTCCCAGTTAGAGGCAACCACAGCAGAAACACCCAGTGTCTCATTCCCTACC
The DNA here is from genome assembly GCA_004027025.1 of Myocastor coypus. Classification (NCBI taxonomy): domain Eukaryota; kingdom Metazoa; phylum Chordata; class Mammalia; order Rodentia; family Myocastoridae; genus Myocastor; species Myocastor coypus. Next base: position 52,391 of record PVJA010008568.1, on the reverse strand, counting down.
TGGAGCCCCTCTGGGGAGGAAGGAGCTGGCTTCATTGGAGGTAATACGCAGAGGACTTGCCCAGGACCTGATGGCAGGCTGGAGTCCCATGGCTGCAATGGGGCATGTGAGTCTGACCAGCCACTCACCCTGAGACCACCACCTAGAATTAGCAAGGTCCTGGTGGGAATACAAGGGAAGGCATGAGTGGTTCCCTGGCTGAGTGCTGGAGGGACCTCAGCTGCTCAGGGCAGCTGTGGGCACCATGTCCTTCTTGAGTCAGCACAGAGGCAGGGGACAGCACAGCTGGCCCCTCCCTGACCATGTCTGAGGGGTAGCTGTGTGCTGTCTTCAGACTCACAGGCCCAGAGGACTCTGGGGGCTGAGGTCCCCAGCAGTCACGGGGACCTATGGAAGCTGTGTGTCTAGACATCTGCTTCTTCCCAAGAGCCCAGTGCTAAGGACAAGCAGGAGGAAGTACAGCCCCCAAGGAGTTGTCCTTCAGCCTCTAGAGCACCTCAGGGTACAGCTCCCTCACTGCAGGGGGGTCTTCCAGGCTGTCTGTCCATTTATCTATCCCTCACCTGGCACCCACTTGCAAGGATCACTTGGCATCTCGGTGTCATTTCTTTAATATATAATTTTATTTCTGGTTATAGAAACAAATGCTAAGAGGAGAAACAAAACTTCCCCATACACAAACAACAATTTAATAGATAAAAGAACAGTTAAATGAAAAAAAAAAAAAAAAAAAAAAAAAAAAAAAAAAAAAAAAAAAAAAAAAAAAAAAAAAAAAAAAAAAAAAAAAAAAAAAAAAAAAGCCCAAAAAAGTAAAAATTTTAAATTTTGTTATAGTTTTAAAACATTAACGTCTGATACAATTAGAAATCACATTCAGATCTCAACCTTTAAAAAAAAAAAAAAGTATGGCTCCATAATAAAAAAATACTGTATCCCATTTGAAATGAAAACCCAGGCAAGCTGCTTTAGACGTGGGTGTGCTGGCTCTGGACTCTAGCACTTCTGCCCACAGGGATCTATTCCCCATGGATATGGGACAAATCCCAAGCTCTAGAATTGGAGATCCCACTTTATAGGATACCACTGCTTTTTAAAGCAGATCATTAAACGTATTGTGAAAATATTTTAGACAGCCACTGTAAAATAAAAAACATACACGCGCACACACATACACACTCCCCGAACAACGCCCTCCCCCCATCCAATTATTTTTACAGGAGAATTATCATTCAGGTAAAAAAACAATCTCGGAGTTGGCTTTGACCTTTCCCTCCCAGGCTGAGTCTAAGCAAATACCCCGACGGCTGCCTCTCCCCCACTCCCTGCCACTTTTCCTGCAGTTTTGGAACCAAACCACATAAGTTAAGTGATATTAGGAATTCAAAATGCCTCCTGTCGAGTTAGCAAGGAAGAGAGATAAGGACCAAACTTTAAATGTTTGATTTTAAACCCCATTTTTACTGAATATAAAAAAAAAAAAAAAATCTGGACCAGCTAACCCAGACCTTCAGAGGCTACAGGCAGTTTGAATCTACAGCCACAGGGCTCCTCCCAGCTCAGCCAACCCAGCCAGGAACCAGGGGATAGTGCTAGACTCAGGGTTAAGTGCTGTTACTGCGGGAAGAACACCCAGAGGGATTGGGCATGTCCAGCCAGTCAGAGGCTGGGCCCAGCTCCCTACACACTGGTCAGACTACTCCAGAAATAGATCCCCAGATAAATAAAAAGCAGGACTCTTCTGATCTTTTACTCTTAAGGTGTGAGGACGAGAGGATCCCTTGGTGCTCCCTCCAGGTGTCCCTGGCAGCCTCTGGATGACCACCCCAAAGGCCATGACTTGAGGATGCTACTTACTCACGGGGCCTTGAGGTCCCATGCACCAGTGTCCAACTGCTTGACATAAGGACAGAGGTCACCTGCCACTTGTTCTGGGCTGGGCTTTTCTTCTTCCCACATTTTCATAGTTGACAGAAAAGGCAGGTGCAAAGAATGAGTAAGAGCTTTCAAGCGGAGGTTCTCCCTGCAGAAAAGGACACCCACCATGGCCCTCTTAACTCTGCTACTACACTGAGCAGCTGGACCAGCCATCAGCCTACATAAAAGATACAAACAAATCCCCAAGGCACACCAGTGAAAGAATCTTCATTTCAGTCTGGCATAAGAATACACGGGGTAGTTCCCAGCAGGGTGGTAAGCTGGGCTTTGTGGTTGAACTCAGTCTTTGGGCCATGATGTGACCATCAGGAACCTTCTGCGCCTACTTCTTTCTGTCCTTTCTGTCTTTTGGGTGCTTTGCCCCATTTCCCTCCAGGGGAATGCCACCCACTTTACACACCCAGGAAGCACCTCCATGGAGCAGCCCCTCCCCACCCATATATGGTTTTGAATGTCTCCTCAAGCAGCAGACCTGGAGATCAGAGCCCAGTCCCTCGGAGAAGAGCAGCTGGACAGAGTGCCTAGAGCTGCTGGAATGGCAATGAATGAGCTGCTCACGTGACTTTTCCTTATGAATCTAAGTGTAAAACATCTTTGCTGCAGGAAGTCAGTGGAACAGGCCACTACTTATTTCAGTTCAGAGAAAACATCCAGTCATTTTACAAAATCCTTCTCTGCCAAGCAGTGGTGACTTCAGGGAGGACAGAGGAGGTAGCAGGTCCCAAATGGATGAACCCTTCTCTGTTCCACACTCAAGACAATCTGAACCTATGGCTACAGCAGGAAAGGAATGGCTGCCAGACACCAAGGATGACCCCGGCCCAGGCACCAGCGGGGCAGCTGTTGGTACTGAGAGAAGATGCCAGGACAGGTGCCCTGCCGCGGACCTGAGCAAGAGGAGCAAGTGCAATGATGACCAGGAGTGTCCTGTGTGCTCAGAAAACCCCAGCGGCAAAACAAGGCCCAGCTGAGACGAGTGAAGCCCGAAACTGGCAGGGACTGGTTATATTCTATATTCTGCCCTCACGTCAGAGAACCAAAGCACATGGAGGGGGACCTCCAGAGCCACGTCCTAGGACTCTGTCTTCATAGCAGCAATGTGAACAATCCATACTGTTCTTATTAAGTAATATTGCTTCGAAGCAGAGGTATTCTAGAGGAGGCCAGAGACCAGGTTGCGGCGAATGCATTCTCATCTGAAGCTGGCAGCTAATTGTGCGGCTGCTCCCGGGCTCTAGAGATTCTTTCTACTACAACAGTCTTACAGCCACTTTGTGTACTCACTTTGGATCAAGCACTGCGCCATGGCATGGAAACACTGTCGGGGGGGCGCCGGTGTGCAAGACAGCCAAGGGAGCCTACTCACAGAAGGCCGCATCCCTCACGCTACAAGAAGCCACTTGAGGGCAAAGTGGAATTTGAGGCTTTTTAAGAACAGCAGTGTCCCCTCCCACTACCTGTATTTGTTTCTATTCTCTAAAAGCTATGGAGAAAGGCTTTCTTTTCTAACATTGACTCACATTCACCTAAGTTCTTGTGTTTCAAGTGAGGTCTGGTCTTTTCTTCCTCCTGAATTAAATCCCCCTCAGTAGAGGTTGTAGTCTACCAGGAACCCACCCTGCTCACAAAAGGTCCCTGGAGAGCACTCTCTCTCTCTGTGTTAGCCGTAAGACAAGTGCCAATCGAGTGACACCTGTGAGTTCACAACAGGCTGTTACCAGGCCTGGTGAGGGTAAAAGAGCCCAGGGCAGGTGCCAAGGCCTTGGCTCAGCTTCATCCCCCCCAGGGACCAGGAGAGGCGCAGAGCAGACAGGAAAACACCAATCCCAGCCTGGGCAAAGCTCATCTGCTTCCTCCCCATGTGAGAGGGAACAGGACCTGGGAACACCTGACACCCATCCCAGCAATGCAGCAGTTCATTTCCACTAACAAAAAAATAACAACAAAAAAAGTACAACTCCTACGTAGGGGCAAAGCAGGCCTAGGGAGGGAGGCTGAGGATTGCTCCCAGACTCTAGGGTCTAGCCTTCCCCAGGGGGGATTCCATGACAAAAGTCCATGAGACTGGGCAGCCTGGTCCTGACCACAGGACAGGTGTGATCTGCATGACTTCTGAGGATTTGGAAAGAGGTATGTTGGTGCTCCTCAAAGGCGGGGCTACAGACTTCCCCCAGGGCAGCCAGGCAGTGCTTCACCCAGAAACCCAGGTGCATGCTCTCCTCTGGACTGGGGCCAGTGCCTGGGCCTCCCTGTGCTCTTCCCGCTGCAGCCAGTGCCACAACGTCCGGGAACACGTCTCATGTCCAACACTATAAAGCTGGTCTTGGTGGGATGTACCCAACTGTTTGAAACTAGTGACTTCTGTCACTGACCCCATTCTTACCTCTGCAAGCCTGGCAGAAAGCACTGATGAGAGTGGATACCAGTCTCCATCTGTAACCCATCAGATGAGCTGAGGTGGTAGCACCCCTCCTGGTTTCCTTGCTACCTCAGGCTGTGCAGGGCTGGGGAACCTGGGTGACCCAGCAGGTCCTCAGGGTCCACAGCTGCAGTGATGCTGAGCCTTTGTGAGAACTATGGTGGTCAGCTCTCGCTCAGCCACGAAAACAGCTGCTTGGAACCTTGCCCCGTGGAGGGTCATGGGCATCCTGAGCCCAGCATCAGCTCTCTGGGCACATGACTGGGCTCTGGCCCTGCGGGAAACCTCGGTACACACCAGGGGGTCTCTGGTCAGGATTTATGGCTTTTGGTTCCATGGTGAGTTCCAAGCTAGTTGTGCTCCCTGGCAAGCGACCAGAGACCCTTACCCACCCTGCACCCCCAGAGGCCTCTGCCCCAAACCGTCTGCACTAATCCCAAAGATCCCTCCCTTCATCCCTCTTTGCAGTTGGGCATGTCTCTCTCCTCATCACCCCTTCCCTTGGCACCAGTATCAAAGTCACCAACAGAGGACAGAATGTCCCTGATGCCAAGAAAGCAAACAAGTTGGAGGCAGACTGCTAAGATCCTGCAGTTTGGGCACAAACAAGGCCCAAGGAAGGGAAAGACACAGGAGGCCCCAATATCCCTTGCCACAGTTCCTCAGACCCCCTCACCCCAACCCTCCTCCCCTGACCCACACATGCACGAGGCACATACGAGACTGCATTTACAGGAAGGGAGCAGTGGGAACTGCTGGTGCGAAGGGAGCTACATATCCGTGGCACCATCTGGCAAGAGCACAGTTGGTTGCTGTAACCTGCACCTGACTCACTGAAACTCCATCATGGCCACACAGATACAGACTTCAGAACAGAGCTTATTTCCCATTGAAATTTAGTGCCATAGAAATGGCGGGGGAGGCTTTAAAAAGCAATAGAAGCGGGATTTTCCCGTGAGGCAGAAGGCCAAGTGCCGGCAGATACTGCTTGGGGCTGTCCCATCACCTACCAGTCTTGTCCCAGCCCAGCTGTGGCCTGCCTTTCAGTGCTACCTTGGATTCACTGTGAAAGCTACACCTTCCATTAAGGTGGTGCATGCCCTGCCAGCTCCTGACTCTCCTGACTTTTGTGGACAGGCTACCATTCTGTCCTGCACTGCCCAGGACCTGATCTGTGGGGTTCTCCCACCAGGCCCAGGACCTGATCTGTGGGGTTCTCCCACCAGGCCCAGGACAGGAGAAGCTGTCTGCTGGTGAGGCTGTGACAGTGAAGCAGGCGGTGCCTCCAGAAGCTCTGTGTCCACCATGCTTTTGTTTCTGAAGTGATCTACCTCCAAAGCCACAAAAGAGGAACTGGCTTCCCGGAGGCCAACTTCTATGCAGATGTAATGTTTCCCAAAAGCATCCTCCAGGAGGATCCAGGGCATGAGGCTCCCACTTTACCCACTCTGTGACAGAGCTCCAGGCTGGCTGTTGGTCAGCACAAGCAGAGGCGCTTCCAGAAGGGACTTGGGATCAAATGATCCTGTCCTTTGGTTCTCACCATGTTGCAATCACGCCGGTGATGTTGGCACAGGGCTTCCTGCTGCTGCCTGAGGAGGGTTTCCTGCCTGCTAACTGACCCAAGGCCCCAAGCGTGAGGCAGAAGAAACAGTTCCAATTTCAAACACTGGGTAGATTTGGGGTGGTCAAGAAACTGGAATGTGGCTGGAAAGAATGTGAGCAGATTGGGTCCCACTGGACTATGAGCGTCAGGACATAAGAGGTGCCAGAACTTGGGGCTCACCTCTCCTCTGTCTTCCAGTGATGGGCACATGAATGTCCCTGCTGCCAAGCAGGTGACTGGCTCATTCCCCAAGCACCATCTGCCTGTCTTTCTTGGACCTGTGATGTGGCACGTGGGTCTGGGTTTGGCTAGACGGATCTCCACCTGGGACTTCTGTCTTGATGGTAACGTGGGAGCCGCTGATCCTTCTTGAAGTTATCAGATGGGGTGGCCAGCTCACTCTCCTGGGGGACCAATGGCTGGGTGACCACAGCTACTCAACTGTCAATGGATGGAAGCCTTGAAGACACAGGGCCCCATGGGTTTTTGGCTCCAATCTGGGATAAGCCTGTATGCCATGTTTTAACACAGCAAGAAACACTTGGGTTCCAAAGCCAAACCAGACAACTCTCCTCCCCAGCCCATTTAATGCCAATGTTTTCTATGCCATTTTTAGGAAAAGGCACCAAAACCAGTCTGCAGTTTGGCAGTTCCTGCCTTTCTCTGGCCTATTCCTGATTTAGAGTAGGAACTGGTTCCTGTTCTGTCTCCCACAAAAGAGGCCTTGGGCTGTACACAGCTGCTCTTCTGTTGGCTGTTGCCTCTGAAGCAGCCAAGCTCTGAAGGAAGCCAGGACATGGGGTGTGGTCCTCCTTGTCACAGGTGCGCATCTTGTTGGGTTCCTGAGGTGCTGGGGCTTGATCTTCTCCCCACACCCTTGACCGAAGGGCCAGGAAGGGATGATGGTGCAGAAGGAGAAAGAAAGACACGCAGAATCCCCGGAAGCATACAGTCAGTTGTCTGAACTTATTTATGTGTTTTTGTTTCCAACTTTGGGAGGACAGGAGATAAATGGGTAGGATGAGTTTTCCGGTGTGGCAGCCAACGGGCAGGCAGCTGCTGGGTTTCCCTCCCATCTTTCCGGGCGCAGCTGTCTGCTCCACTCGGGTTCCTGTGGTGTGAGTCCCTCTCCACCCTTGTACGTGCATGCAGGTGACTTCATTCCCCGGTGCCTGGGCCCTGGGGGCCGGCAGCTGCCATCACCCCAGCCTGCATGGTCGCTGTCCCACCAGGCTCCTCTACCCGGGACCGTTTGACCTCAGGCTCCCCAGTGGAACAGGCTGAGGTGGCAGTAGAGGTGGCTGTGGTTGGGGTGGCACTGGTGGCTGCTGTGGCCACTGGTGCTGGTTCCTCAGGCCCCACTTCACATACCCGGGTGACCACCACTGGCGTGGATGAACTCGCTTGGGCTGCAAGGAGCTGCAGGGGGCTGGTGAGAGCTAGGGAAGAGAAAGCACAGGCTACTTAGGACCTAGGCTTAGTAAAATAAACAGGAAGCTGAGCTTGCTAGTCCTGGGCTGCTCTGTCCCAACACCCACTGGCCAGCATAGAGTAAGGTGCCATCTCTCAGCTCTAGTACCCAAAGGTGGCCTGCCCTGAACCAGCCCTGCCCACTCTGCACCCACACCCTCCTTCTTCTGGTTGTCTGTCCCATCCAATAAGTTGTGAACCGGGCAAAGTGCCTGATGAACAGTGGGTGCTCAATAAATGGGCCGAGGCAAACTGGAAGAGGTTCAACAAACTTTCTGATGCTGAGCTGGCCTTGCATCTGGACCTGGGGCCTCACCGTAAGCACTGGTGGCTAAACTGTTCGTGGGAACTGCATGCTTTCCGTTCTGAGTAACGGCCCGAACGGGGAGATGGTGCTGCCCGATGGTTACTGGTGTGGCTGGCTGCAGGATGGTGACGGTGTGTCCAGGGACCCCAGGGGCCATCTGGCTGGCCACTGTCTGGATGACTCGGCTGGCCGCAGGGATCGTGGCAAAGGCAATGGTTGGCTTCTCTTCCAAGCCTGTGGGGCATGGGGCAAATCAGAGCCATGCGCTAGAGGCAGTGCTCAGCTGTAGAGCACTCTCCAGCACACTAGATGCCCTGTACTCCAGGCCCAGTACCACGGAATCAAAACCACTGAGGTCAGGGATGCACACCGACAATTTGGTAGAGGGCTCACCGCTACGTGTATGTAGGTGCGCATGTCTGCACGCTAAGTGGCACTTGGAAAAGGGCCTCTCAAATGAAAATCATACAGACAAAATATACTTCCAGCTGGGCATGGTGGTGCACGCCTGTAATCCCAGCACTTGGGAGGCTAAGGCAGGAGGATCGGTGCGAGTTCAAGACCAGCCTGGGCTACAAAAGTGAGCTCAAGACCAGCCTCAACTGCATAGTGAGACCCTGTCACAAAAAGACAAAAAAAAAAAAAAAAAAACCAATAAAGTCTTAGAAAAATACATCTTAACCTTTGACCAAACCAAATTTAATCTGAAAAAGTATACTTTGGAATGAAATGATTCACTTTTGGAGCAGTAATTCAGTCTCTTCATCAAGTTGCAGTTTTCATTGATAACATCAAAATAAAGGGGTCAGGGAGATAGCTCAGTAGAATAAGCACTTGCCTGGCAAGTGTAAGGTCCTCAGTTCAATTCCCAGTACAAAAAAAAAACAAAAAACAAAAAAAATCAAAATAAGTTACTGTAAGATTGAGCCAGTAGTGGTAACAGTGGCCCTGGATGCTGTCCAGGATAGAAGAGCTCCCAAGAGCACTCCTGACAGGCCCAGTGCTCTGACCACATGTACCCAGGATGTCCTGGGGCCCAGCCTTCACGGGGGGATTTCCAGCTACTTTTCACTCCCAGTGACCTCTATGGATTCTGGTTCTAAAGGGATCATCCTCCACGCTTAGTCTCCCTCACTTAGGAGATGTTACATTCCAACTATATGTAGGACCCCACAGTGTAATCCAGTGTCATCTTGAGAAGAAACAGATTTGACATAAGCCACGCCACTTGAAGAATGAGGGACAGACCCTGCTTTAAAAGGACATGTTTAGCCAGGTATGTCTGTCTAAGCCTGTAAATCCAGCATTCTGGGAAGCTCAAGTAGGACGATCACAGGTTCAAGCCCAGACTGATCAACATAGTAAGACCCTGCTTCCAAATGACAAATAAGACAAGGACTGCAGATGTAGCTCAGTGTTGAGACTCTGGGTTTAAGTCCAGCAGGAGACGGTGGCAGAGACCTGGCCTCTTTGGGCCCCCACCTGCTGGCCCTTGTGACGGTGCATGGCAGTGACTGTGTGCCAAGTGTTGGCAGGGTGGCTTTATTACTCACCTCTGGCTTCACTGCCCAAGTCTAGCACAGCTGTGCCCGCAGTGTCATGCGGGCTCCCTGCTGAGCCCTGACTGGCAAGGATGTAGCCATTGGCTGAATTGGCGGAGGTGGTGACCACCCTGACCATGGTGACTGTGGGGGCCTGCTGCACAACGTGGATGGCGTGGCCAGAGGGCTGCTGTGAGGTCACGATGGAGGCTGGCATGTAGGCGACGGGCTTGGCCACTAGGTTGGATGGTCGGGGAGGCACAGCCATGATCACTGGCTGGGCACTGACGGGAGATCCTGCACGGGGAGAGACGGGACGGTGATGGACGGCCCTGCCCTGCTGGCACAGCCAGGGGAAGGACAGAATCGTGCCTTACCAGGTGCGCTTTGGGAATACCGGTACTCCGGGACGGAGGCTAGCTTTGAGCCTAGCTCAGGGTCATGTGGAATGGGGGAGCCCTCCCGAGACAGGCACTCTGGAGTCTGCAGGCCACTGGAGCGAGGGGACATCAGCCCAGGGTGAGTGGGTGAGGCTGGAGCACTCCTGAGAAAGGGAAGAGGAAGAGAGGACTGCCAAGGTAAGTCAATTTGCCACTACTTGAGAATGACTTCAGTGCCCTAGAACCTACCCTGAATGTGCCCTCCCCATGCCTCCTGAGGCTCTTCTCTGCCCCGCTGACATCTGTCCAAATCTAAAATTCTGGGTAGTGATGACTGCCACCTGGTGACACACACCCTGCATCGTTAACTCCATGCAGTGGGGTTGGACTCCATTAAATGGGGACATCACCTCCTGCAACATACAGGCTATCTTCTACATGAGGGGTTTGGCCATGGCAAAAGACCAGCTTCTGGCACTGGGAAGACCAGTTCTCCTGAGAGCCTTGACATGCCCAGATTGGAAGTAGTTTCAAACCTTTGTGCTGTCTTTCACTGGGCAGATTTGAAACCATCCTGAACAGAAAGCATCTCTGGTGTCTCCTACATATGAAAGAATTCTTGAGGGTGCTCCCTGCTCCTCCCCACCTGCCCCACCTAGGTCTGGGGCCGCTTCTCGAGAGCCACCCATCTCTGCATGAGCAGGAGAGGCCTTGACTTGCCAGGCAGTGAGGAGGCAGAGCCAGGTGCTCCCATGATGGGTGATGTACCCACCCCCACTCTGCCTACCAGTGGACAGGCCTGTCCCCAGCACAATGCTGCCAGATTATAGCACCAGTGGCCAGGTAGAGCAGAGCCTCGTTCTCAGCGCTCAAAAAGTCCTGCACTGGGTCAGGATGGGCAGCAAAGGGCTGTCCACTGGGTCCTTCATGTGGGAAAGCCTCTCCAGCTGCTGCACTCAGAGTGCTGGGATCAGCTATTGGGAATGTAGCCAAGGGCCACAGCGCCATGCATGTTCCTGCATGGGCCAGGCAGAGGGGAGGGACTTACCGTGAGGATAGAGGCCCAAAGGGGGTGCGGAAGCAGGAGACACCCCTCTGTCTTCGTTTTCGGAAGGCCTGTTCCACCAGTTTGGCCTCAGAGGCAGGGTCTATCCGCCAAAAGGACCCTTTGCCAGGTTCTTCCTGGGACCTCGGGACTTTGATGAAATAACGGTTTAGAGAGAGGTTGTGTCGGATGGAGTTCTGTGGGAAGCAAAGACAGTCTTGGTCATCCTCGAAGTGAAGAACAGGTGTCCTGGGCTGGTGCGATGGTTCAGTGGTCTAGAGCGACTGCTTGGGAAAGCTTAGGTAACCTCAGAGACCACGGTTTGATCCCTGGCACCAAATGCTGTGCCAGCCCCACCCCCAGGGCAGGTTGAGCCAGCCATTAAAAAAAAAAAAAAAAAGCCTGAGCACAGACAGCAGTTACAGGACTGGAAGTGACAAAGCAATAGGCTGCATCATGGCTGTGGACCAATGGTGCCTCTCAAAAGCTCAGGTGATTTTTCCTAGCCAAATCCCACACAGGCAAAGCCCATCACCACTCCTTACAGAAAAAAACAAAAACAGACAAGCTATGTGCAGGAATGTGACAGCCTCAGGGATCTGGGATCAATCAGCCACAGGGAAACCACTACATGCCAGTGGACATCAGTCTAAGACAGAGGTCTTGAGGTCCTAGACAAATAAAACACACAGGGCTAGCAGGAGTGGTGGTGCACACCTGTAATCCAGCAGTCTCGGAAGCTGGGGCAGGAGGACTGCAAGCTCGAGCCCCCACTCAGGCAATTTAGCAACTCAATGAGACCTTATCTCAAAATAAACAAAAAAGGGCTGGGATATAGCTCAAGGTGGAGTCCCTGGGTTCAATCCCTGGTACCATTAAAAAATAATAATAATAATAATAATAAAATTGCATTTCCAAAACAATACCATGTAAACTACAGTGTTCACATGCGTGGGCTATGTCCAAAGACATAACATACGCTAGGCATGAAAGCCTAACAAGGTATAGGGGAAAGTGATTAAAAAAAAAAAAAAAAACACTCATTTTAGCCTGTCATGTCTCACAGAAGGCCACTCTAAGCCTCAGGGTATATCTGTTTCCTCTACTTTTACTTGGCCCAAACTCTGCAGGGCCTGTTCCCTGCCACACACACTTTTAATGAATGTGAAAGTTTACCACCAAAAAAGGAGGCCTTGTTTTCGACTCAACAGAACCGCAGCTCCGACAGACTCCAAGTGCACCCACACTAACCAGGAGAGATGAGCCGAGTCGCCTGCCACAGCGTCACAGCCCTGGCGCCAGGCCCTGCTCACCTGCCAGCCCTTGTCGGCCGTCCTGTAGTACGGATAATGTTTGGTGATGTGTGCGTAGATGCCGCTTAGTGTTAGCTGCCTGTCCGGGGCTGAGGATATGGCCTGCACGATCAGCTGGGCATAGGAGTATGGTGGCTTTGACTCATCCTGTACAGAAACAGGGACCACAGGGTCACTTGGTAACTGCCTCCATGTCACCAGCCCATGAGGAACACCTCCCCACCTGGGTCACCCAGGTCTGGACCAGCTCCACCCCAGAACACCCAGCTCAATGCACTTGCATTAACTTGCAGGTGTTGCTTCTGCCTCGTGGGAAGGAAGAGCTCAGTTTCTAGTATAGTTTATTTCTGAAGCATCCTTTCTTGACACGTTATGTTAGGCCCCAGGTAGAAATGAACAAAAGCACACTTACAAGGAAGAAGTGGTGTTCTTAGGAGCAGACGGAATGACAAGTGAGGTCGTGGCAGTGACCTCAACTCAAGAAAAATGGCCACATTCACCCTTTGGGCTGGCCAAGGCTGGAAGGCAACTGGCTCTACTGGCCACGCAGCCACACGTGCCCTACAGCACATCTGTGCCACCCACTAGACCCTACTGCCTGGTCCTGTCACCGCAGGTGCTAGGTCTCCAACCTTGGGGCTGTCCCCGCCAGACGTGTCTGCCTGCTGCTCCGAGGCAGCCTTCGCCGCAAACTCCGCAGCCAGCTGCAGGTCTGAGGTTACATTCTGAACATAGCGATAGCCAGATGACCCGGCTCCACGTGGACTGGCTGGGCAAGAGTTGGGGACACTGTAGAAAGGAAAAGACACATGTTAAGTTCTCAACTCTAGAGGGAGATCTCTGCAGGGGTGGGTGCATTCCAGGACCCCCTTAAAGAAGGGGACCTTGCCGGGCGTGGTGGCTCACGCCTGTAATCCCAGCACTCGGGAGGCTGAGGCAGGAGGATTGGTGTGAGTTCGAGACCAGCCTGGGCTACAAAAGTGAGCTCAAAGCCAGCCTCAACTGCATAGCGAGACCCTGTCTCAAAAAGACAAAAAAAAAAAAAAAAAGAAGGGGGCCTCACCATGCACAGCAGCACTCCACTGTGCAACCCTCTTCAGAGGATGGGGATATCCAGGGCAGAGTCCCACAGAGCAGACAGCCTCTGCTGCAGGGCCAAGGCTTCCGAGCCCTGAGTCCCCTGAGTCTACAGGTGGAGCTGCTGAGGTCCTCCTGCCCACTGAGGTGGGGCAGCTCTCATCTGCCCAGGCTTCCCCATTAGCAGGGCAGGGCCAGCTCTGGGCAGGAGGACCAAGGAAGCAGCCGGGTAATACACAGGTGTCCACAAGATGGCACCCTAAGAAAAGGCTTGGGATGCAGAGCAGCTCCTCCTGACTATACAGAAACATGTGCTTGGAAAGCACCAGGGACCTGCTGGATTAAGAACCAAGCACAGAGCTGGGCATGGCAGCACATGCTCATTGTCCTGGCACTGGGAGCCTCAGGCAAGAGGGACACAAGTTTGAGCTCAATCTGTATAACTGAGTGACTCAGTGAGACTCTGTCTCAAAATACAAAAGAACTGGGGATAATGTAGCTAGCTCAGTGCAAAAGTGCTTGGTTTAATCTCTTTGTCTGTCTGTCTGTCTGTCTGTCTGTCTGTCTGTCTCTGTCTCTCTCTCTCTCTCTCTCACACACACACACACACACACACACACACACACACAAAATCAAGGAAGCTGTAGTTTGTTTCATTGGTAAAGACAGGCTTTAGTTATCAAACCACATCAAAACCTTGATTCTGAAAATGATTTCTATTCAAAACATTCTGAGAAACCCAAACTGAACAAGGGAGGTAGGTATGGGTGCTAAGATCAAAAGCCCTCATGTGGTCTCTCTGCCCACGTGGGTCCTGCCTCACGCACCACATGGCCCCACCCAGAGCCTGTGACAGCACAGACAGGACACATGTTCCTCTGCTGCGTGCCCTCAGACCACCCAGGACCGGGTCCTGGCAGGGGGGCGGCGGGTGGCTCTCCCTGTACCTGGCTCTAGAGCTCCTGCCAAGTCCTCACCGCTCCCCCCCAATCCAAACACCATGTCTCCCACATGCACTGGGGACTCGGCTGCATGCCTCCTCCCTCCTTGGCACAATGTGCCCTCTCTGGCCCCTGCCAGGACCCCACAGGGTCCTGATCTGTCTCCCTCTCAGCAGCAGCCACCAGTACAATCCGGGCCCTGAAAACACTGGCTAGACACAGCAAAGGATGAAGGAAAAGCAGAATTAAACTGGGAAACCCTGTGGTTGGCACTGGGAGAATCTTGAAGCTGGGTCGCTACTCTTTCAGGGATGAATCTACTCAAGCTAAGCAGAGTTCTCAACATTCTAATTTATGATTAAAAAAATTTTTTTTTTCTTTTTGTGCAGTACTGGGGATTGAACTCAGGACCCTGCACTTGCCAGACAAGCGTTTATTCTACTGAGCTATCTCTCTGGCCCTAAAAAAAAAAAATTCTTAAATCTTTTATTTATTTAATTTGATACAGGGTCTCACTATGCAGCTCAGACTAATAATGATCTTGCTATCTCAGCTTCCGCAGTGCTGGGATTATAGCCATGTGCCACCACACCCAGTTTCCAGGCAGGCACAGCTTATATGTGGGCCAGCTTGGCATGCAGTACCAGGGATCCAACTCAGGTCCTTGTGCTTTCCAGACAGGCACTGAGACCACTGAGCTATTTTCCCAGTCCTTAATTTATGACTCTTTTATGGTACCAGGAGTTGAACCCAGGGCCTTCACATTGAGTTACTCTTCAATCTGTTTTTTTTTTTTGTTGTTGTTGTTGTTTTTAAATTTTGAGACAGGATCTTGCCAAGTTTCTCATGCTGGGCTCAAACTTGTGATCTTCCTCGTGCTTCTGCCTCCTAAATCTGTGAGATTACACAGGCATGCACCATCATACCAGGCTTCTAACTTGAGAACTTCCTTCCCTTTTCCACTCCATTTCCAAATTTGCTGGAAACAGGTAAATCCTGCATGTGTAGAAATTTTTCTGATGTGTACTCTGGCTACACCATCAGCTCCTTAGAGACGCCTGTGTTACCAGGACCCCAGCTCAAGCTTCTGTCATGCAGACATTCTAATCAACAACTATATGTGACTGTGTGTGTGTGTGTGGGGGGCAAAATACAAGACTTCTGAATTTGATTCTGAACCTAAAATACAACCCACACGTGCTGGTGGGGCAAGGACAGAAGCACTCACACTCAAAAGTCAGGCCAAGAGGTATCTGAGGAATGAAATGGGAAGATGACATGGGGTAACTCGTAGGACTGCAGCCCTGCAATGGATCCAGGTCTTGGGATGATGCGTGGGCTTAGAAAGGCTGCCCTATGGCCCAGGGCCACCCTGCATACCACCGAGCCCTGGTGTTGCCCACATATACAATTAGCCTCTCTGCAACAGACCAGGGAACGTCCAGTTTGAGTGGGAGCTAGCCAGAGGGAGCTTGTCTCAGACACCCTGCACACTGGCAGTGAGGCAGCGAGGGCTTCCATTCTGTGTGCTCTGGCAGTGTGCATCCTGTGGGTGGTGATAATCCCAGAGGATCGTGGGTGGCTGTGGGAGGGCCCATGCTGCCTGCACCCACAGGTGCTTCGTAAGAACTCAAGTGCAGAGCTAGATGTGCCAGGGGTGGTGGTGCACATCTGTAGACCAGCTCTTCCGGAGGCTGAAGAAAGAGGACCTCAAGTTGGAGCCTGGCCTGGACAACTGAAGACACGTAACAAGACTATGTCTGCAAATAAGAAGTGAAAGGGGCTGGAGATGTAGCTCAGGGAAAGGCTCTGGGTTCAATTGCTAATGCAAAAATTAAAAAGACAAGAGAAAAGAAAACCAGGTAGTGGAATGTGAGACTGTATCCTGCAGGGAAGCCCCAGGCAGAGGCCCCCCTCCCTCCGCACAGGACAGGCAAGCAGCAGTAAGACACTAGGCTTGCAAACTCTGGCTCAAAAACAGGGGAAAAGGCCGAGCAATCCTTTGGCTGCTTTTTGGCCTGCGATTCCCAGCAGCAGGTCAGGGTGATGCTCACTCAGCTTTTCTGGCCTCCAGGGCAGTTCCTTTCTCAATAAACTCCATTCAGCTACCCCTTAGGCTGGCTGCAGCCAGGGCTGTGCCTGGGACAGGCCACTTAACGCCACAGCTCCCCTTCAGGGGCTGTAGGAAGGGAGATTCCAGAGACTCAGAAAAAGCTCGGGTTTGCCCAGTGAGCCAGGTGAAGACAATGTGAATGCCCAGGCCTTACTGAGATGGGGGCATCTGAGCTCCAGCCACCTGTGAGAACGAACCCAACCTGCAGCCTAAGCACCAGGGACACAACTGCAGTGCACCAGTCCACTACAAAACTCTCTTAGAAACAGGTGTGGTCATTCCTGTAATGTGCCTCCCAAAGCCAGAGTGTTGACAGGCAGGGCAGCAGGAACAGAAGCACCTTACTCAAGTCTTACAGACAGGAACTCAGGCTGAGGGGACAAATCTGCCACAAACATCCCTGCCGTAAACAACCAGCTGAAGCCAGGGCGGCCATGTTTGGGCCCATGGTACCACCCTCCAGATGATCCAAGCCCCACTCAGACTGGTACCAACCTCTGTGCTTTTCTTCCAGTTCTAGCCCTATAGTCCAAGTGGGAAGTGGGGGCTGCAGGGCAAGAAGGCCAGTGTGGCTGAAATAAAAAGGGGAGCGTGTATGTGGACCCAGATCCCTGACCCCAGAAGATGCAGGCATAGCTAAGCTCAGGTAGGTAACGTCGTATACATATGACAGTCAAGGAGGCTGCGCATCCTCAGTGTCCCCTATGGTCCCACAGCACCTGGAAGTCTCACTATGGGAGAACTCTCAGGCCCAGTCCCAGCCCTAGATGCTGCATTCTTACGCACAATGACCAGCCATGCAATGATCAGGCCCAGTCAGGGACCCCTGTTGAAGAAAACAAGGAACAGAGGGACACAGATAAGGCCACCACGCCAGGAAGCAAAGCAATACATAACTTGTATCCCTAGAGAGAGGGAGAAATGATGTGCCCATGAGGGGGTAAGAATATTATAGGCATACATGGGGCCTGGCGGGATGGCTCAGTGGTCTAAAGCGCCTGCTTGGGAAAGCTTGGGTGGCTTCAGGGACCGCAGTTCAATCCCCGGCACCACATGTTGCGCCAGCCCTGCTCTCGGGGTGGGCTGAGCCAGCCATGAAAATGAGTGAATAAACAAACGAGGGTTGTGAAACAAGAAAAAATAAATAAATAAAATAAAATAATTAAAAAAAAAAAAGAATATTATAGGCATACATTGAGAAAAGGAAATGCCCTTTCAAATTAAAAATAAAAACAATTAATAAGAGGAAACAAAATCTAACAGAGTGTGACAGGAGGGACGGGACAGTCCCTCATAATGCAGGGCATTCAGTGAGAGCAAAGATGAGGCAGGAAAACATGAGGACACGCAGCAGGTCGCTGGGCACCTAGACACTGGAGACCTGGGAAGAACTCACAGGCAGGAAGGCAATGCCCAGGGCTGCGGGGCACACTCAGCAGAAGGGCCCTCTACGTGTCCTACCCAAAGGACAGAGACTCCCTAAGACTATCGTGGTGGCACTGCCACATACTAGGTGCCCCTTGGGAGCCGGAGGGGGTGTCTGACTTCATAACAGCAACTTTTAAAGCCAGAAAAACACAAATTCATTGTGTGTAGAGGTGGTCAAGTGTGCAACCTACATCTCTCTAGGAAACTACCCATCTGAGGGAACAAAAATGTAACAATTTTCAGGCATGAAGATTTTTTCTGGGTGGGGGGCTGGTATGTCTCCTATACCCTTTCCCAGGAAGCACATGGAGAGTGTGCTCTGATCAAACAAAGGGGCAAGACAGGAAAGAGGAAGCCACCAGAGTTAAGAGAGACACCCTGAGTCTCCCAGGAATCCCCAGATGGCAGGGAAGACGAAGCCATGGTCAGAGGGGCACAGACAGGAGGTGTGGAGACAGGAAGGCCTCTGGGTAAGCTTCATGCCCTCCCTCGGGAGCAGCACAGGGTGCAGCAGGCACAGAGAGCCAGCCCAACAGAAAGGGGAATCAGGGAGTCTTGGGAGGGAAAAAGAAGGGGTCTAGAGTACAAGGAAGGAAATGGCTGGGCATGACCCTCACCACGAGGCTGCAATAAAGAAAATGC
Source organism: Myocastor coypus (assembly GCA_004027025.1). NCBI lineage: Eukaryota > Metazoa > Chordata > Mammalia > Rodentia > Myocastoridae > Myocastor > Myocastor coypus. The sequence continues at coordinate 34,174 of PVJA010008568.1, read as the reverse complement.
TGATACCAACTGAATCGCAGTGATGCAATTTTACAGGCGTGACAAGCAGGGAGGAAATGCCTAATCCTTAACTTCCAACAGGAAATCCAAGTATAATATATAAATTCAAGACACTGAGGCATAGTTGCATACGACTATGACTCAGAAATATTCAGGTAAAGGCCAGAGGACAGCATCAGAGGTGAGACAAGGATTATTCTTTGGGGGATTTTTACCTACATAGATAGCACTTCTACAAACAAAAGAACACGGAAAGAACACTTTCATGGGCAACATTTTAGACCTGTATCCAATAATCTCTGTGCAACCTTAAGACAAGTTCAATGCTACAAAATCCCAGAAGTTTTTTTTTTTTTTTTTTTTTGTCTTTTTGAGACAGGGTCTCGCTATGCAGTTGAGGCTGGCCTTGAGCTCACTTTTGTAGCCCAGGCTGGTCTCGAACTCGCACCAATCCTCCTGTCTCAGCCTCCCGAGTGCTGGGATTACAGGCATGAGCCACCACGCCCGGCTCCAGAAGTTTATTTTAAAAAGCTGCACTAGCCTCAGAAATGCATCTGGTTCCAGAGGACACTAGCAGGCCAGTTGGCATGTGACACTTCAGACCTGCATGGATGCTTGCGCTGGGCTGTGGAGCCTTCGCAGCCTCCCTAGCTCCTGCCAGCACCCTGCCCCTGTGGCGGCCAACCAAGGCTGGGCTGCTGTGGTATGCAAGTGCCCATAAGGAAGCACACAGTTTGGATGACGCCATGCAGGTACAGCTGAGCAAACAGGAGACTTTGGGTTCCTGTCACAGTCACAGGTGAACTGGGACGACCACGCCATGCTGCACTCAAGACCTGCAACATTTCAGAGGCCCAAATACCCTGGAGCATACTGAGGCAGCAGGGAAAAATAAAAGGAACAGAAAGGGCCAGCACCTTTTGTCTTCTGAAGTTGAGACAAGGTCTTGCTAAGTTGCTAAATTCCTCAGCCTAGGCTTGAACTTGAGCTCCTCCTGCCTTAGTTTCCCTAGCTGCTAGGCATACAAGTATGTCCCACCGTTCCTGGCTTACTTCCCCAATTTTTCATATATGATAGTGGACAATGTGAGCCCAACCTGGCAAGGCCAGCTGGTGTAGGCAGAAACCCAAAGCTGGAATGCCAATGGTCCCCATCTCACAATGCCCAGGGCTCCAAGATAGCAAGATCTGACCTGCTCCCTGCCAGGGTGACTGAACCTGTGCCCATATTTGTCTTGCAGTCATGGCTGAAGAGATAGCTGGGTAGAATAAGTGCTTGCCTGGCAAGGGCAGGGGCCTGAGTTCAATCCCCCACTCAGTTCAACAACAAAAAACTTGAGAAGGTGAACAAGACACCATGGGGAGAGCACCGAAATCTGCATGAAAAACAAGAGCACAGGTGTCCCTGTACCCCTAGGGATTAGATCTGAGCTCCCCAATGGATGCCTAACCCTCAGTACTGATCCTAGAGCCACTGCTTTGTCCTAGGCAAACCTACATGGTGCTTGTATCTTTTTCCTCAAAGGCACTGCTTTGCTGCTGGTCTTGGCACCCAAATCTCCAGTGCCTATCTCTGGCGTTCTGGGGCCACTGTTCAGTGAAATGAGAGCCACCGGAAATGCTAGTACTGTGTACATCTACAGATCTGATAACCCAGCTGGCTACTGAGTGGCTGGGGGGGGGGGCAGGGAGACGACGCATGTGGTGAGGAGCTGAAGGACAAAGGAATGTTTCCTGCCCTGCACTGGGGTGAGATTTCATCACACTGCTCTGAATGGAGTACAGTTGAAAGCCTGAGAACAGTTCACTGCTGGAATTTTCCATTTAATATTTACAGAGTTCGCCTGACTGCTGACAACTGAAATCACGGAAAGTGAAACCAAGGAAGGAGAAGAGACCATGGAATTTCTAACTCAGAACCAGGAGCCTTCAGATGTCCGACATTATAAAGTTACAGGAGCCGACTTGGGCAGAGAAACATCTAGCAAAGTAAAGCAGAACTGCCCTTAAGGGTCCTGGATAAAAGGGGTCTTAGACTCCATGTGTTGCATTATTTCATGTAATGTACTCCTAACCTTTGCCAAATTTTTCAAGCTACTTTCAACTTTCATTCATTTCTGATCTCCATGCTGGAAGAATTAGGCAAGACCCCTTCCTCCCCCTCCCCTTTTTGATGCCTCTTCTGTGTGATGCTAGTGGTCGTTTTTTTTTTTTTTTTTTTTTTAAACTCCAGCTCTGAAGAGCACAGATTAGACTGGTGGCTGTTTTTGTCAGAGCCAGAAAATGATTAACTGATTCACTCTTTCCTAAGACACTTCTTTACAAGAAGAAAGGTCACAGTGCTGGTGAAGGCTGAAGAATGTATTTCAGAGAGCTCATTCATCTAGTGGGTGGAGTACTCAAAGCAGGGCAAAACCGGAAACACACACACATACAACCACAGGCCAAACGCCTCAGCCTGGGAACCAGCGGCTGCCTGGCTAGCATAGTGAAACCAGGGCAGGCGGAGCGGGAGACACAGAAGTGCTGGGGCTGCAGCCCTTGGAAAGGTTCCAGCAGGTGACAGCCAATGCTGGGATCAGCCAAGGAGCTGCCACTCTGGGGAGGAGCCAACCAGGACCTCCTCCAGCCTGAGGCAGCGGCCAATGGGGACAGGCGAAGCGAAGGCACACCAAATTAGGCAAGTGGTAGAGCTGGCCCAGCGCCTTCTAGACAGTCACCCCCCACCCCTAGAGGAAGGGCAGGGCAGGGCATGTTTGTAAACACGTAGGCCCCACCCTGCAAAGATACTCAAACTGAAAAGGGCCTTGGCCAGCAAAACCTCAAGGGCTATGAGGTTTCTAAGCACTCTATTGAATTCCCAGGCCTAAGATAAATGGATCAACAGACGGCTTTTGCTGTAACACTGAATGAAAGGCCCAGGACCGGAGAGAGAGCCAGGGCTGAGTCACTACTTTTACCAAGTGACCAGGAAAATGGTCCCCATGTGAAGCAGTGAGCACCACGAGGGGACATGGGGCCTAGCCCCCAGCTCCAGGTGGAAGAGCAGCACCTTGGACTCTGGCGTCACACCCAGTCCCTCCTGACAGATACAACCTTCAGGCCACAGCTCAGCTCCAAAGCCTTTTGCAGAAACAGATGTTTTCCTTTAGGCTATGGCCCAGTAACACTTCTAGTTCCCAAAGGCCCAGACACTTCTGAACCTGCTTCTTTCTCTGGGGGCTGACTGGATCACCACCCTGGGCTCCAGCTAAGATGGAGGTGGAGAGCCAACCCAGAAGCCCCGCCTCTCAGGGTCACCTCGTGCTGGGCAGGGAAGGGCCTTGAAGTGCCCAGGGCACTGAAGAAATGGGCAGTGGCCGGCCCAGCCCCTGGCAGCTCAGACATGGCCTTGCTTTCATTCTGACAGCTGCTTCAGGAGACACTGGACAGAGCCGTAAGGACATGTGTGGCTTTTCAGCTTTTCTGAGGTAAACATCACGTACAACACGTTCATTCCCAGAGTGTGAACAACTCAGTGGCAGTCACTGTGTTAGCTAAGTGGTGTGACTGTCACCACCGACTCCACAACATCGTCACCCCACAAGGACCTGCCCCACCCTGTACTTGCAAATGGCCACCACCTTCTTCCTCCTACCCCTGGCCTCAAAACTGTCTCCTGTCTGTGACCCCCTGGCCCCAGGCGCTGCTACCTGAGGAGTTACACACTGCATAGCCTTCACACTGGCTCTTCTACCGAGAAGTGCATTTTCCTGGCCCATCCACTGGGACCAGCCCTGAGTTGCTCGGAGCTCTCTGTGGCAAGGGACCTCCTGGGTGGGCCACACCTCCACCCGTATCAGCTGACATACAACTGCAGTATCTCTGCTTTGGGGACATTACAAATGGTGCTACCACAAAGATGCAGGGCAGGTCTGCATGGGCTGCGGATGGCAAGTTGTCTTCCCTTTCTGGGTTAAACTAGCATCTCCAGTGGCTGCTTCCTTGTACCACCCAGAGCTGGGGTGGCTGGCAGTTGTTGGGATCACACCTACCCCAGATGTCTGGCAGACACCTAATCACACACAGAACTCAGGTTTTAGGACAGGGCTATTCCAGGAATCTGAAGTGATGTTTAGAAAATCAGACTCCCAGAAAGCTGTGAAGGGTAAGAAATAATGCTGGAGTGGTGACTGATGACACTCTGGGAGGCTGAGGCAGGAGGAACTCAAATATCAACCCAGATTGGCAACTGAGTGTCTTAGTGAGATCTTGCCTCTAAATAAAAAAGGACCAGGGATGTAGTTCAGTGCAAAGGACCTGGATTTAATTCCCAATGATAAGGGAGGGAGAGAGGGGTGGAGAGAAGGAAGGAAGGAAGGAAGGAAGGAAGGAAGGAAGGAAGGAAGGAAGGAAGGAAGGAATGCCGGAAGGCAGGCAGGCAGGCAGGCAGGCAGGCAGGCAGGCAGGCAGCAGGTACTAACTTAGCAGCAGTGTTGGGCACAGGGTCAGCATATGTCAAATGTTCCTCAAGTTATTCACTTCCTGATCATCACAGGGAACTCTGGGGTTAGTGGTAGCTTTGTGGACAAGTAAGAAGACCTATGAGACTGTCCTGTGTGGCCACACAAGACAGAACCAACCACACATAGCCAGAGCTACACTCACTCTGGATCTTTCAACGTCCCTCAGTCTCTAGTGAGAGGAAACTGGCTCCTCACAGTCTAAACACAGCCGCCCCAGGCACACATAGGCACACACAGGTGCACACGGGAAAACCAAAAGCCACTACAACACTGAGCACAGCCAAGCTGGGTGTGGGAGCCATCTCTGGGGCCATACACCAGGGTGAAGCAAGATGTGATTCTGTGCACAAAGCTTAGGAGATGCCACCTGCAGGGACAATTTAGTGTGCTGGCCATAGGAGGGGCTCAACTTGGGGCCGGAGGCTGGCACCATCCTACCTCTGCAGCAAAGAGGTTCTCAAGAGTGTGGTGTGGGGCATGTCTAAAAGCCTGAGACCCTGCAGTGGAGTGTCAGGCCCAGACTACCATCGTAACACCACCACATGGGCCTCCTTCCATGTAGCCTCTGTTAAAGCACAAGTGGTAACAGAAGCAACAGAGGCCGCGACAAGAGCTGTAGCCTCAGAACCAAATATACTAGGGCCACCTTCAGGAACATACGTGGGCACACGTGTGAGTGAAGAGTCCATTTCTTTCATTTATTTATCTGTGTGTTTGCTTGTTTTTATGTATTTGGTACATAGTGATCCTTCTGTCTCAGCCTCCCCAGTGCTGGGATTACAGGTATGCTCCACCATGCCCAGACTTGCCCACTACATTTAGAAGTAGCTGTGATGATGGTCAAGATTGGTGGTACAGGGGTTGGGGAGATAGCTCCATGGCACAAGTGCCTGCCTGGCAAGTATAAGGTTATGAGTTCAAATCCCGGTCCCACAAAAAAAAAAAAAAAAAAAAAAAAAAGGATTGGTAGTACACATCTGTAACTCTTCTGGGAGGCTGAGGCAGGAAAACTATAAGCTGGAGCCCAGCCTGGGCAACTGAGCAACTTAAACAGAACCCCACTGTCTCACAGTTTAAGAAGGGATGAGGATGTAGCTCAGTGCAAAGGCCCAAGATTCAATCTCCAATATCTCAGAAAGAAAGTAAGCAAGCAAGCAAGCAGGCAAGCAGGTTTACCAGATCCTTGTGTGTGAGTGACAGAGAGAGAAATAGATTCCTATGCTTATGTTAATAGGCTCTGTATTTGAAACTTCAGCCTGGCCAGGTAGGGAAGCAGGTGATGAATGTTCCAGTACAGAGGATGCACCCACCTGGGCTCTGGTTTAGCAGGCAGTCACTTACCTGATGGTGCCGGTTGGGGAGGGTATGGGGCTGACCAGGCTCCGGAGATCCGGCTCCGGAATGTGGATCTTTAGCGGGGAGATCTGGGGGTAAAGCGGTCGGAGCGGAGATGCTGGAGCCTCTTCTTTATGGTACAGGGATGTGAACTGGATCTTGATGGCCGTACTGGGAAACCGGAAGGTGCACCTGCAACAGGAGGAGAGCAGGTCAGGTGCCGGGAGCAGGGAGGACATGGAGTTCCAACGGGGCAGCTCCTGGTCCCTCTCAGCTCACTGTGGCTCATGCCTCTGCTAGGATGCTTCCCATACAGCCTGGCTATGCAAGGGACAGAAGAGGCATAAACACCCCAGGCACAATGTGGCCTATCGTCCTCACAGCTCCTGGACAGGCGTGGCCACTTGCTGCCCACGGGGCAGCTGCTGTGACACTGTGGCCATGTCCACCACTGCACACAGAAACTCAGTGAATGGGCACAGCACTTACGCAGAGATGCTCGAGACAGATTCCCTCCCATTACGCACAGTGAAAGCAAATGCTATGCAACAGAGGTTGCAATGTCACCTGGAAACACTTGTCAGGAAGGCGTTCTAGCGAGCAGTCATGAACCAGGGCTTGATGCTGGTTTTCCAGTTAACACTGGGCTTAAGGACCATAAGCCTGCTTTTTCCACTGGACCTGGCCATGTGTAAAAAGATCCAGCCCTATAGCTACAGAGACATCCAACACCAAAGCCACGCGGGGTGCTCAGAGGACAGCGAACACTGCTCAAGGCTCCATCTCTGAGACAAGCCCATCCTGCACACCGCCCCATTTCCACACGGTAAAATCACAAATCAACAGACGGCTAACTGAATGCCAGGAAAAGAATAAAACAAATGAAAATAGGCTGCTCATGACCATTGCTTAAGGGGAAAATGGGCAAGGAGGGTAGGAAGGGGGCACAGAAGTCCAGCAATGACACACGACACACTCCCAGGTCTTTTGAGAGCCCCTCACTTGAGGGACGCTCGGCCTTCCTGGCACAGCTACTGGGACCTGGCGACAGCTTCGTCTCTCCTGACTGCATTCCACTTGCAGCAATATGGACAGCAGCTTTACCTCCACCCTTGCATAAACTCAGATGTGGGCAAAATGCCCCCTTCATCCCAAGAGTCTCCTGCTCTTATGAGTCAGTGTTTTTTCTTTTGTTTCATTAAAAAAAAAAAAAAAAAAAAAAAAGACTTCAAAAAAAGTCAAAGCTGGGACATGTAATATACAACTGTGAACTGGTATGAGCTGGTATAAACTGATAGTACATCCTGGAAGGCTGAGGCAGGAGGGTCAAACGTTTGGTTCCAGGCTGGGTAGCTTAGTGACTTATTGAGAGTAAAGCTCAACACTGGGGGCTGGACATTGCAGCAGGTGACTGTGACCCAGCTGGAGGCTATGCTCCTGTGCACCTAACTGGCGCAGAGCTGAAGCTCTTCTACCCATGTTCCACTTAGAGGGGGAAAAATGTACAGCTTGCTGGCAGCATTTACTTAATTTCACATAAACACACTCTTTGAGGTTGAAGCAAGTCTAATTGGCTTTCAATGTGGAAATAAAATATGAGAACTCTTCTTGGCACTGTTCCTAACCAAAATTTGTCTACCATGCTAATAATGATACTAAAATGCTAATGAAGTGATACTAAAATAATGAAAGTGTCAAGCTTTGGTAGGGGGAGGTTAGGACTCACCTGGGGGGAACTATGGGGCTAACAGGAAATGGGGTAAGGAAGGTTCAAGCTCTGCTGCTAAGCCAATCTAAAGGGGCGCCCTGGCTCTCCTTGGTCTCCCTGCACCCGAAGGAAGCTTCTTCCCTTGGTATTCTGGCTGCAAAGGCCTGACACTGGCTCTCTGAAGCCCTGAGTTGTCACCCTGATGCCTGTCAGCTTTTGCAAGTCACAGAGCACATCCCCCTGCACTGGTGGGACAGGCTGGGTGTCCCTGAGCTGGAGAAGGGGGAAGGAAAGCACTTGGGCGTCAGGAGCACAGCTGGGGATCTGAGCAGGTGAGCCATGCTGGCCAGCAGAGGTCCACTGGTGAGTGGCAGCCTTGAAGGAGACTATGGTGTGTGACATGCTCACTGTGGTAACACTATCGGACAGGACAGTAATGACAGCGACAAGGAGACAGTTCCCAGGTGCTGTACTGTGCATCTTTTCCTCCCATTCTATTCCAATGCATGAATGGCCAGGGCCTTACATTGGGGCTCAGGGTCCTGTGCACGGAAGACCCTGTGTTCAAGGCCCTGACACAACTGCCTCATCCAGGCCAGCGAGAGAAAGGATGTGGCTTCTGACCCATGTCCACAGTCACAGGCAGATGGGACTCTGAGAATAGGGTCCTGGCGCAAATATGAAGAGGGCTACGGTCCCCAAGGGCTCCACCTGGGCCATCTGATCGCCAGGCCTGAGTCTTCCTGGGGTGCTGTGGGGTGCACACTCCAGGAGAGTGGACAGGACCCCAGCCCTGTCTCTGTCCTCCTTACTATCCGAACAGGAAGTGTGTGGGTCATCTCTAAGGAGACTGCTAGGTTAAAACCGAGGACTCTGGATGATGTGCACAGGCAGACGGTGCACTGAGAAACACAACACAAAGCTTACTTGCTTTTCTTTCTTTCTTTCTTTCTTTCTTTCTTTCTTTCTTTCTTTCTTTCTGTTTCAATAACACAGTGTTTTCTAAGACAAGGATTCAGGCACACCTGTGATGTGATTAGGGGAACCTCCCGTACCTGTTTTCCAATGGGGGTTAATAGTAAGCATCTTTGTGGTATCAGTCATTAACAGCTATTTTAAAATCAGCCCCCTATCAAAAGTGAAAAAAAGAGAAAGAAACAAGGAATGAGCTCCTAATTCCCTCTTCCAGACCGTATCCTGTGACAGATCCCATCAGAGCAGCTAGGACACAGGGCACCCAGGACTTCCCACTCACACCTCTCCTCCTAATGCTTTCTTTCAGGCATAAAGCCCTGGTTGCAGATAGGCTTCTTTTTCTCATCAGGATTGAACCCTGGGCCTTTGCAATGAACTACGCCCCCAGGCCTTTTTTAGTTTTTAAGTTTTCAGACATGGTCTCATTATATCAAAGTTATGCAGGCTCAGCTCAAACGCTGATCCTCCTGCCTTAGTGCTGGGGTTACAGGCACATGTCACTGTGCCCAGCTATCCCAGCTGCTGCATGGCTTTGTGACCTCAGGGAAGCCTCAACCCAGCCCAGTGCCACATGGGGCCCGGCTCCAGGGGCCACAGGACAGACCAGAGGAGACTGATCTGTTATGACTGTGAGTGCACAGCCTGCAGTCACAGCACCAGCAGGACCGCACCTGTAGTGGAGAGTTTTGCCAGGGAGCCTCTTCCCCAGAGTTCTGAAGAGGGGCCTGGGTAGAATACTTAGGTGCCAGAAACTCTACTACTGTGGGATGCTACAGAAAAACAGGATTCCAGGAAACAGCTTTGCACGATGCTTTTACATATAAAATCCCAAAGAGATGAGCTCTGCCAATCTTAGATGGTTTTTTATGCCGTGTACCTTCTATTAAATATTTAATACATCCTGCCAGAACACCCCTCAAGTAAGCCGAGGAGGCACTGGCTGTGGAGCCCTGTCAAAGGGCTGGGGGACAGCACAGGAGGGCCACAAATGCCAGTCACACGCGGAGGGAGCTCACTAGCATCTCTGGAGAGAAGCCCAGCGGGTTGCACACATGAGGCCTGCTCCAGATATGCAAGATTTGCAAGACCAAGGCACCAACAAAGCAAGTCACCCCCTGCCAAAGAACACAACAGTCCCACTACAGAGGGGGCACAGACTCAGGATCACAGAAGGGAGTGCCTTGGGGCATAACCCCCGGATACCATCTCACTGTCCTCTCGGGGCCAGTTCTTTTTTTTTTAAAGAATTTATTTATTTTTCTTGTTTCAGAACATTTGTTTGTTTATTTATTTCTTTTTATGGCTGGCTCAGCCTGCCCTGAGGGCAGGGCTGGCGCAGCATGTGGTGCCGGGGATCGAACCGTAGTCCCTGCAGTCGCCTAAGTTTTCCTAAGCAGGTGCTTTGGACCACTGAGCCATCCTTCCGGGCCCCTCGGGGCCAGTTCTAATGAGTGTGTGCTTCCGAGTTCAGCCATGGGGTGTGAGGGACACTTGTACAGTAACTTTGGAGGGTTCCCCTCAGAGGCCAGGGAATCCATACTGGGACTGGACAGATTCTGCATCCAGGGCTGATTCTGGGGCACATGCAGGACCTCTGAGAACCATGGCAGGTCCATGGCCAGGTGCCAACAGGCATACCTGGCTGCCCATCACCCTGAGAAAAAGCCCAGCCTGCCTCTTGAAGACAACCTTGAAGGTCAGGACAGGGTAGGAAGTGACCGTCACCCAACTCAGTACAAAGCTGGCAAGAGGACCCTTGTGGGGACCTGGACCAGGACCCAGGAAACCCTAACAGAGGAATGGAGACATAGGGAGGTAAAGGGGGAAGGCTGCCCTCACAGGGACAGTCTTGTCCTTTCAAGGAGATTTATCAGATTTAAAATAAACCAAGAAAAAAAAATCAACATGTAAATGGAGCTCCCAGGCATTACAGTTTGGAAAACAACAATAACAATAAAACAACCGGTTGGGGATATAACTCCGTGGTACAGCCTGGCCTGGCAAGCTCAGGTCCTGAGTTTGATTCCTGGTACTCCCCCAAAAAAGACAAAAGCAAAAACTTATGCCCTCTGCAACATCCCATGAGCTGAGAAACAGACCAGCCTGATTCTGGGTTAGCACTATGTGTAGTGGAGTCAATCTGCCAGACCACTGGACACCATTCGGCAGGCAAGGAAGAGACCTAGAGCCTCCCCAGGGCCCAGTGGTGACGCCTAGAGTCCTGGGGTCAGAGTGAGGAGCTCACTGACTTGGCAGGCCTGCCCGGGAGCACCGAAGGGTGAAGACCTCAGCTAAGGCACGCAGCCCTCTGCCCTCAGCACCAAGGGGGAAGCGCTGCGCTGCAGCGCAATTCGCAAAGTTAAGTCTGCTGCCTGAATTTCATTAACATGAAATCAGTAATAGTGTGTTTAAAAATTCCAATAGTCACTAACCCTAATACCCACTAATTACTAATATCTGCTACGCACACACCCTAGGTCCCCTCCATTACACACACAACCAAACATCCCCTTGAAGGACATAAGCACACATGTGTGAGAAGAACAGAGAAGGCTTAGGGGCATTGCTCCCTATAAATCAGAGGGGAAAAGAGCAGTATTGAGACACAGTGACACAGCAGCAGTCAAACTGCAGAGGGAGAGGAGGCTGAAACAGTGCGAATAAGCTCCCTTGGCTTGTGTTCTGGAACCTGGAGACTTCAAACCCCGTGCTTCATCTTCATGTTGTCAAGCATGATGCAGAAACCACTGTCAGGAGCAGAGGGCAGACCCCAGAAAGGTGACAGGACAGGCCCCTGTGTTCCCTCAGGGCTGGCTCAGGTCCCTGGGAGCAAGGGCCTCTCCTTTGGAAGTAACCAGCTGTTACCTGCCAGGCATGATCACCCTGAAGACCACCTCAAAGAGGTACAGGAGGCACCCTCTCAGCCCTCCTTTCACTTCCTCTGAGCATTGCCCCTGGGAGCATTATGAGCCTGTGGCCCACCCTCACAATCCTCAGTGGCAACAACAACAAATGCCAGCAAGGAGTGGGACTGTGTCTCTGGTACACTGGTAGAAGGGGTAAATGCCTTGGCCATGCTGTGATTTCTTTAAAGATGAAATGTACATGGAGGCTCTGGCCGGGAAGTGGCATGCTGGGGCATCTGTCCAGGGAAGCAAGGCCTGGGTATGCTCAGGGCCTGCATGTGGCTACTCACAGTGACCTCATGTGTGACTCATCAGAACCAGAGCTGTGAAGTCCAGCAGGAGAGACGCTGCCTCCCCCGTGGCATCCTGCTGGGCCGCAGGACAGCGCTGATCTGCAGAGGTAGTGTGGCTCCACACAACACGATTCAGATGACAACTTCACTGCCACAGGGAGCAGGCTGTGGGCAACCAAGGTTAGGACAGGGCTGGGGTAGTTGTGGTCCTTTTGTAGCATGTGGCTGAAGGAGCCACACCAAGCCCACACCTGGTCAGTCAACAAAGCAGTGCACACAGCTCAAGGTCACCATCATAGGTCCAGGAGAAAAGGGGCTGACACGGACAGGGAGCTCTCAGAAGCATACTCACAACTTCCTGTGAATCAAATTATTCCACAGTCAAATGTGTGCCTGAAGCTAAGCGTGGCAATGTACACCTATAACCCCAGCACTCAGAGGGCCAAGGCTGGAGCATCACAGGTATGAGTCCTGCTTAGGCAACTCAGTAAAAGCCTGCAGTTCTGGAGATGCAGGGGCAGAGCCCTGCCCAGCACATGTGTGAGGGCCTGGGCTCTGTCCTGTCCGCTGTACTGCACACCAAGAAAACCCACTGTGCTTGGAAACAGCACTGAGGTGACAGGCCCATGGCAGGCTGCATTTGGGAAGAGGGAGCCATATTGCTCTTCATCTCAAAACTCAATTATCACAAGGGAAGAGGAAACACATGAAGCAGCAGCGTCATGGGCGCCTGGCAGGAGGCACGTGAACCCCTCTGCTGCCTTACCAGAGAACGGATTATCAGATGCGACAGCCCCTAGCTCTGAGGAGACTCAGCACTGCCCACAGGTTACAGCCTACAACTCTGTATAAACTCATTTATTCTGCATGAGACAGGAACAAGCACAGGTACGATACCCACACCAGGAAGCATGCGCTTAGAATGTACGGTATACAGCTCCTTCCAGAGGAGGCTGCCACACCTGAGGACAGGTGTGGATGTGGACACCAGGCCCCGCAGTCATCCCCATCAGACAGGTCCGCACCATGACACGGGGCACAGACGGAAGGCTGGTATTAATTTTCATAAGAAAAAGGAAAAAAAGCCGGGCGTGGTGGCGCACGCCTGTAATCCCAGCACTCGGGAGGCTGAGGGAGGAGGATTGTTGTGAGTTCGAGACCAGCCTGGGCTACAACAGTGAGCTCAAGGCCAGCCTCAACTGCATAGCGAGACCCTGTCTCAAAAAAAAGACAAAAAAAAAAAAAAAGGAAAAAAAATCAAGAAGGCAGCTTTAAATAGTTCATAAAATGAAAATTTGCCACATCTGGCCTGCAAGGTAAGGACCCTGGCTTCTCTCCAAGGCCAGTGGGCACTTGTCCATGGGCCTGAGCAGTAGCCCCGGGCCCCAGCCCTGTACCCCAGTGCCTCTTCTCTCATAGAACACACAGTGGGCTCTTAGAGGTGCCCATCCCTCCCTCCGCTTGCCCCCTTGGAAGAGATGGACAAGAAGGGGCCCTGTGTCTGGGGCCCTCCTGGTACAACCCTGTGCTGCAATGCTTGAGCCCATTGGGCTTCCTGCTGCGCAGAGCCCTTTCTAAATGCTCACAAAGACACACCCCATCCTATTTCTGGCCCCTGACCCACGAGGCCAGGTGTGGGGGCTCTCAGTGAAGCCTGGTCACTTCAACCTGTGGCCAGTATTGTCTCCTATACCTTCTGCAACTCAAAGAGCCAATTATAGGGCCCGGTGGGATGGCGCAGTGGTCTAAAGCGCCGGCTTGGGAAAGTTTGGGTGGCTTCAGGGACCATGGTTCGATCACTGGCACCACATGCTGCGCCAGCCCTGCCCTCGGGGCAGGCTGAGCTGGCCATAAAAATGAGTGAATAAACAAACAAGGGTTCTGAAACAAGAAAAAAAAAAAATAAATAAATATATATATATATATATATATATATATATATATATATATATATAAAATAAAATAAAAATTCTTAAAAAGAAAAAAGAGCCAATTATAAATACATAACACCTCTCCCAACCCCACGGTACTAGAGACTGGATCCAGAGCTACATTTCCAAGCCTTTTATTTTTTGAGACAAGTTCATGCTAAATGGCTAAATTGTCCAGTAGGGACTCAAATTTACCATTTGCCTGCCTCAGCCTCCCAAAGTGCAGGGATTGCAAGAGTGTGCAGCCATGTCCCACTGATGCAGATACTCTGTGTGACAGTAAAGTCACTGTGAGAGGACCCAAGGGAGCCCAGCGGTGCTCTGGTAGTGACACCTGTTTGATTTAACAACGTGTTCTGGCAAGATCCAATTCCAGCAGACTGGTCACAATGAGGGACAAAGGGAATAGCTAGCTGAGACCTTGCAACATCTCAAATTTCACAACAGCAGGGAATTTCAAAACTTATCTATGTTCCCCGCCTTGGAATTCAACTTGCAACTCGTGCTGCTCAAGTCAGAAGCAGACTGCAGACAGCAGCAGCCCTCTCACCTCTGCAACACCTGGATGAGGCCCCAGTCTGACCCGTCCTTCGGAAGGGGTGTGTAGATGGTCCCACTTGCTGTCCCCTGAGTCCAGGACCCTCAGGCCTGACCCCACTGACATTATCAGAGGCTCTCAGCTGGCAACTAAAACCACCGGCTGGGTCCCTTCTGGGCAGGAAGGACTGCACACGCCACACTTCCAGCCACATTTACTCTGCACATGCCAGGCTGATCAGATTTCAGGCTGAATGCTTCCATGTTTAAAGACATTGCCATGAGTCCTTACAGTCCTCTCCCTAGCTTTGGACACATTTATCCCATCGTCCTTGCTGCTTTTTAAAGCAGTTTTATAAGGCCTCTTTCCTTTTTTTTTTTTTTAGGCCGGGCTGGTCTTGAACTCAGTAGTAGTGGTGATCTTCCTGCTGCAGCCACCAAGCAGTGACATTATAGGCTCGGACCGCTGTGCCCCACAGGTCTTCTCTCATGAACAGCTTTAGTTGCATTATGTTTCTGCCCTGATATTCTGAATCAATTCACAACATTTCACTTTCATAGTCATCTTGACTTTGAGGAAGAGCCAGAGTTCACATGGCACCAGGCCTAGTAAATGAAGTGGATGAGGGCACAGCATCGTGTTTCTAGAACCCTGGTTTTCTGTTGGATGGCACTGGACAGTAGCATTCACTGGATTTTTTTTTTTAAGAATTATTTTATTTTACTTTTTTTCTTATTTCAGAACTTTTGTTTGTTTATTTTTATGGCCAGCTCAGCCTGCCCTGAGGGCAGGGCTGGTGCAGCATATGGTGCCGGGGATCGAACTGCAGTCCCTGCAGCCACCTAAGCTTTCCTAAGCAGGCGCTTTACACCACTGAGCCATCCTGCCGGGCCCATTCACTGGATTTTTGAGTACAACTCATAAATACTTAAAAGAACACTTCCAAAACTGCTTAAGGAAGCAGCAAGAACAATGAGTAAGTGTATCAAAGGAAGGACGTGGGCATAGAGTGAGGATTAATCATGATACATCTTTTATTGTAGTGGCTAAACATTCACATTTTCGGTCCCAGCTTGCATTCTACTTGTCAGAGCAGAGAGGACACTCTTCACCTCTGTAGAATGTGTGCCTGCTGTGGCTTTTGTCCTGCACCAGGGTTAGGGAGACAAGTGATGGCCCCAGCACAATCACTACTGCAGGTCCAGGACCTGGTGCATGGTACCAAGCATTGAAAAAGGACTGGGTCATACACCTTCCTGGGCCAGAAGCTGACAACTGCCTGGGAGAGACAGTGGGAGAGTGCTTCTTCCACGCACTTTAGGGCTTTGCACTGCAGGTATGTCAGCTGTGTAGCAAACAGTCCCGTGCCTAAGATCCGCCTCATGACCACAAAACTACAGAAACACAGCCCTTCTCCAGAGGGGACAGCAGGAGAGGCTGCACTCTGCCTCTGGCCCTTGGCCTTTGCACTTCAAGCCATGATGAGGTCAGCGGGCAAAGATGGTCCTCATGCCCCTTGGGTGATTCTCCCTCATTGTCAAGACAAAACATCCAATACCCAAAGTGAAGGGGAAGGGTTTATTTAGCTCAGTTTGTGGAGGTTTCAGTGCGTATCGGCTGGTTCATAGGCAGCACAGCTTCCCAGAGGAGAGCAGTTCATGGTGGGCAGATGACCACAAATAAGCAAGATAAGCAAGACAGGGGAGAAGGCAAGTCTCTTTCTGTCCCTTAATAGTATATCCAGGCCACCAGGATCAGGGTGATGGCAAACCAGCCAGTGGACTGATGTAGTCATCAGTCTGCCTAGCCAGCACCTGCAATTCCAGCACTGCACCATGAATCATTCACATACCCTAGATTCAACCACCTCTGGAAAAGCCCCATCTATGACTGCATGAAGCATTGGGGGACATGGGATAAGGCACAGCAGCCCTGGACTATCTCACAACAGAGACAAAGTGGGGGAGGGGGTCACACAGCTACTTCTTCTCCACAGGAGCCAGAAGAAAGACATGGCGATGCAGTCTCCTTGGTGGGAAGTTGGCCGCTCACTGCTGTCCAGGGATGAGCAGAAGCAGCAGCCCCAACTCCTTCTCTGCTACCCCAAGCTGAGGGGTGGCACTCCACAGAGCTGAAACAATTATACAAAGGAAACACTGTTTGCTCTCTAGAATGATCCAATGGGCTGCCAATAGTTACAAGCTTTGTCAGCCAATTAATTTCCCATAGAATTGGCAAATTAGTTAAGACATGAAGAGAACTATGTTTAGGCTACAAAGTCACCTGGATAAATTGCCAGAGCTACTTGCTAGGAGTTCTACGTATGAAGTTTACAACAAGGGGCTGAACAATGGCTGTGCCCCTCAGGCACACTGGGCAGTAGCCTCTTCCTACACTGTATAGAGGTTTGTGGGGTGGGGCTGGGGTGGAGCCCAAGACTTCACATAGGTCTACATCCCAGCCTTTTCCTGAGGTAGAATCTTGATATACTGCCCAGGCTGTGCTCTGATCATGTGCCTCAGCCTCCCAAAGTTGAAGGATTAGAGGCACCACACCTGGCTTTGTCCATATTTTCAAAACAAAAGCAGAAGTCACACAGGCGGGAGATTGATTGATTGATTGACTGATTGATTGGCTAGCTCAGGCTGTGTTGAGGGCGGCTCTGGTGTGGCTTGTGGAGTTGGGGATTGAACCACAGTCCCCTGTGCCTGACTGAGTTTGCCTAAGCAGGCACTTTAAACAACAGAGCTAACCTGTAAGCCCCTGAGAGTACAACTTAAAATTAAATGTCTTATACTGGGAATGGTGGCACATGGCTATAATTCCAGCACTCAGGAGGTGAGGCAGGAGGATGGCAGTGAGCTCAAGGCCATCCTGGGCTACATAATGACTTCAAGGCCAGTAGAGACATAGTGAGGCTCAGTGGCCTAAAGGGCCTGCTTGGGAAAGCTTGGGCGGCTTCAGGGACTGCAGTTCAATCCCCAGCACAACATGCTGCACCAGTTCTGCCCTCCAGGTGGGCTGAGCTGGCCATGAAAATGAGTGAATAAACAAAGGTTCTGAAACAAGAAATAAATAAATAAATAAAGAAAGAAAGAAAGAAAGAAAGAAATAGATAGATAGATAGAGACATAGTGAAGCTCTATTTAAAAGAAAAAAAAAAAGAAAAGAAACTATCAGAATAGACAGAAATATTCGCCACCCTTTTCTACTCCTAGGCATTTCATCTGCATAGACCCTGCTCTGTGAATAATCCTGGGTGTTTATGCAATGTTCAATCCTAAGTGGATCTGAACTCACTTGGAAGCATGAGCAGACCAGGTCCACAGCCTGAGGATAACATCACATTCAAATCCACACAGTGACAACCATATGCCAGACTACAGCAAAGAACCCAGAGGACGGCCGCCCAATCCCACGACTTCCTCTCCAAAGAAGCAGGGGACAGGGGCACACTGGCCTTGTTGCTCCTTGGAACATCTATGCCTTGATGGCAGATAATAAGATGGGGCCTTACACAGCCCTTTGACCCTGACACCCCCATCTACTCAGGTGCAAGGCACTGGAGGCCAGGCAAGAGTCTGTTAGAGAAGGGCAGTCCAGACCTAGTACTGGCTGGACTTTGACTTGTGATTCTCCTGCCTCAGCTTCCCAGAGGGCTGGGCTGCCAGATGTGCATAGGCCTGGCTCCCCGGACTCTTACTTCTAACTAAAGTGCCTGTGGAAACATGGACTGATGCTGCAGTTTCTGATGGCACCAGATGGGTTTTTTTTTAAACCAGCAGACAGCGAAGCCTATGGATCCCAGGAGGGAAACTCATGTTCTGGGCACTTTCTGTGGCTTCCTTCATCTCAAAAGGAGATGGCCATCTATCTGCATGCTTCTCAGGTGAGGAAACTGAGCCTTGGGGGAGAGAAGCTGACTGTCCAAAAGCCACCAAGACAGCAAAGGACAGAGTTCATCTATGCTCCAACCTCTGACTCCTATATGCAAACAGAATTGGAAATTTTCTTAAGACGTTTTCTGTTTGACAACCTATTAAAAGAAAAGGGGGATTTCAGGTTAGCTCGGTGGTTTAAGCACTTACACTGGCAATCCCAGTCAGACACAGAGGGCAGTGGCTTGATCCCCAGACCCACCCTTAAGGCAGGCTGAGCCACCAAAAAATAAAAAATAAAAATCTATAATTAAAAGAATAAAAAGCTGAGCCGGGCATGGTGGTGCACACCTGTAATCCCAGCACTCAGGAGGCTGAGGCAGGAGGATCGGTGCAAGTTCGAGACCAACCTGGGCTACAAAAGTGAGCTCAAGGCCAGCCTGAACTGCATAACGAGACCCTGTCTCAAAAAGACAAAAAAAAAAAAAAAAAGTGCATTGTGAGGTTCCATTTTGTACAAATTCAAACCAATGGCATGACTGGCAACCCGTTTCCTTTCAATTGCTCGGTTACACTGTATTGCGGCAGTCTGAGTTCACAATTCCGAACCTCGGCTCTTCCATCCTGTAGGAGCCTGTGTGAAGTCCACGCCTTGCTCTTGGGACTGTAGATCAGGCCCACGTGCACAGGGACAGTCTGCCCACACTAGGTCATGGCACAGCATGGTGACTGCCAAAAAGAGTGACCTGTCCATTGTGACAATGAACAGGAAGCACTGAAGTGTCAGGTCCTGACTAGGCTGAGGACAGAAACAAAGACAGTTCCTCAAAGACAGCACTGGCCACTGAGCTGCAGAGGCTGATCTACACAGAGCCTGTCAGAACTGGGGAAAGGCTCAAGGCCAGGTGTGACAGGCAGGTTGGGGCTCTCTAGGTGACTAGGCTGGAAGGGACAGGAAAGCAGGCAGCTCAGGGTACATGGCAACAGCCCCGCAGCTTCTGGCAGTCCTTCACCGTCTCTCCTCCTTTCTGCTGCCCCTTCCTGCCCCCCTGACAGTTGCTCCCAGGAGAAGTAGTCGGAACACTGTCATCAATGGGCTAGGGACCCAAGAATAGCTCTAGCACCCACTGAGTTGTTGGGAAAACTCTTTCCCAGGTCAAGTAATTTATACCTTGAGAACAAATTGCTGTATTTTATTATACTGGAATATCAGTCGTGGTTATCTTTGAGTTCTAGTTGTAAAATTCACAGTGAACCTACCTTGATAAGGCAAGGTCAAGCTACAGTTACTCAAGCCCGCCTGCCTTGGGGGCAATACTGGGAATTGAACCCAGCACCTTCACCAGAACATCCCCCAGCCCCTCCCCTCTTTTGAGATTTTTTTCTTTCTTTCTTCAGACTGGTTCTTGGTAAACTGCTAAGTTACCCAGGCTGGACTTGAACTTGGGAATCTCCTGCCTCTGCCTCCCAGAGGATTACATGTCAGCATCACCATATCAGGCTGTGTCTCCTGGTCTGCAGTTTTGGTAGAAGCTTTGCCCCTCCATGTTCCAGGGGAGTCCTCTTTCCCAGACTTAACCAACCTGCCTGCAGCTGATGCCCCCAAACACAGCTGTGCAAAACCCGGGTGAAAGGCTTGGGAGCCTCAGTTCCCCATGGGGTGCAGCAGAGCAGCTGGGGGCCAAGGCTATTTACAAAGCCACGGGGACTGCCTAGATCTCCACATCAGCCGGGAGAACACCCCAAATAAGACAGAGTGGCCTACTATCAGCATGACCAGAGCTGGAGAGAAGCCTTGGACTTGGTTGAGGCCAGGCCTGCAAAGAGCGCATTCCACTCGCTGCCAGGAAGCCCACAGGCCTGGCTGGCAGGATGAGTCGGGAAAACGTAAGAAACAGCGAGCAGCAGGGCCTCATCCTGCGCACCCAAATCAGAGCAGATCCAGGCAAGGTGGCGCACACTCTAATCCTGTCATTCTGAGAGGTGGAGGTGGAAGGATCCCAAATTGGAGCCCAGCCAGGGCAAGAGCAACTTATTATAATCCCGCCTCAAAATAGGGACCGAGGAGTAGCTCAGTAGTCAAGGTTCGACCTCCAGCACAACAAAACAGAATAGGATGTTACCCTTCAAGAGGGGACATCGAGACAGGCAACAAGCACACTGCAGTCTGCAGCCGGTTCCCTAGTACCTACCGTGGCCTCAAATACCTGTCTCTAAACAGACTTTAATGGTATGAAGGAGAAATTACCCATTTGGGGAAACTGGGTCATAAAACACATTAATAACCCTGAATAATTGCTCAGGGAGAAGCCAGGTTTCAGCATGTTGCAGGATACACTAAACTGGTTTAACTGTTATGTAAATCGCATCCCCAGTCCCACCAACTTATCCCTGATGGCCTATTCATCAGCACAGTTTTCACTAAAATACAAACTAAGTCAGCCACGCGGTTCACCGGTCCCCCCTGCACAGCGCAGCCCACCCCAGACTCTTCCCTGAACTCCTGCGCCCACAGTGCCAGGACCCTCACACAAAATAGGAAAGGTCCTTGGTGGCCTTCCTAAGCGAGGTTGGCCGGGTGGCCTGCCTCACATTTGTGCACAGGGTCTCCTATGTGGAGAGGCAGGAACCTGAGGGTGTCACCTTTCATTTTTGAGCAGAAAGGACAATAAAATTCAATCAGCAGCTGAGGGACTTTTGTCACAGCATGTAAGCAAGGTGGGAGCTGACCAGAAGCCTCTATCCAGAAGGGGACAAAAAGAACTGAGGACACCAAACCCAGGAGAGAGACGGACAATGATCTCTAGGGTCCAGGGGAGGAAGACCCTGGCCCTAAGGGGTGCAGCTACTGGGAATCGTCTTTGATGTGGTGTGTGTGTCAACCTCTGACATTTTCCACTAGGAAGATGATTCTGAGGAAACCCCAAAATCCATCGAGGTGGATACTGGGACTCCATTATGCTGGGAGAGATGGAGAGGGTCCTTCTGGGAGCAGGAACCACAGATGCCATGGCCAGGGCTGGTGGAGGAGCCTGGAACCTTCACCTCCAGGAACTTCTACCTCCTTGCTCACTTCAGAGGTGTACTTTAAAAGGATTTTAAAGTATTTTACTTCTGAGGATCCTGATCTCCAGCACTTGTAAGCAATGCAAATAAGCAGTCTGGAGAAAGGCCTTGGTGTAGATCAGCAGTTCTCAAACCTGTGGGTCATGACCCCAGAAGGGGTAGAACAACCAAAACACAGGAGTCGCCTAAAGCCATTCCAAATCATAACTGTAGCAAAATTACAGTTTTGAAGTAGCCAACAAAATCATTTTTTGGTTTGGGGTCACTGCAACATGAGGAAACTATTGCAGAGTCACAGCATTTGAAAGGTTGAGAACCACTGGTGTAGATGTTTATAAGACAAAAACAGAGGAGTTGGGGTAGGGTGGTGCATGCCTGTGATACCAATACTCTGGGAGGCTGAGGCAGAACAATTCCAAACTCTAGCCCAGCCTGGGCAACTTAGTGACTTAAGGAGACCCTGGAAAGGCCCTGGCTGGGTTCAATTCCTAGGACTGCAAAAACAATGCAATACAAAACACACAAAAAAACAAAACTTAAATGGACATGTTGGTTGGCCAAGGCTGGCTGTAATGGGAAAAGGAGGAGGAGGGAAAAGGATTCAGCAGGGTGAGAGCCAGGGCTGCATGCAGCTCTGCCTGCAGCGCTCCAGTCTGGGGAGAGAAAGAGCTCAGAGCAGACTGTGGCCATGGCTGTGCACCCAGAAATAGTACACTCTATAGATATTTTTTTAACAATGACTGGACACCATTTGGGACAGACAGCTTCTTGTGAATATGGCGTGATGGGTGGCCAGAGGCCATGGACAAGAAATAGAGAGGTCATCCTTAGGCTCTGGGCCCACTGCCATAGATCCCAGAAATGGTTCCCTCTCTTCTTGGTCACTCTGTCCATCCCTGTGCTGGTTCCACTAGCCCCCTGTGGTACAGCAACCTCTGACCAGCAGCCTTGCTCTCACTGCCCAGGGACACTCATCTCGGATCTCAGTGGCACTCTGAACAGAGCAATCATCTCAGAAGGGTTACACATGCTGGGCTGATCCCCTCCCTCAATCCTGGTAAGTGCAAGCAACCCTTCCAAGGAAGCCAGAAGCACCACAGAAAGGAACGGGCAGCTCCCCGGGCCTTCCCCAAGGCCCTTCAGGGAGCAAGAGGGCTGCTAGCACCAGGGTGACCATCCAGGTGAGCCATGGCCAGACATCCAGAGCGCCCCAGAAGTCCAGGCAGAGCAGCCTCCACTCAGGACCCACACTAGCAGGTGCACTAGGGTCCAGTTCTATTCTGCCCCTCTTCTGTTTTGTCACCCACTCTCAGAGACTCTAAGAAGGGCTCACACTTCTTTTTCTTTTTCTCTTTTTTTTTCTTTTTTTTTTTTTTGTTTGGTACAGGGTCTCACTACTGACTCACAGTGATCCTCTGCTTGTACCTCCCAAGTGCTGGGATTACAGGCACGTACCACCACGCCCAGACTCCATCGCTGGCTTAGTGAGCTCGAGAGTAGGGCTGATGCAGCAGGTAGGGCCAGGAACCGAACGAACCCTGGCCCCTGCGCTTCCCTAAGCAAGAGCACGGAATCCGCTGAGCCATACCTCAGGCCCTGACACTTCCTTCTTTTGTTTGTTTGTTGATAGCCCTGAGGACTGAACCGAAGGCCTTTTGCTTGAGCACATTCACTGCCCTTTTTATTCTTTAGGTTGAAACAGGATTTTGCTAAATCACTAAACTGCTCAGGGTGGGCTGGAACTCATGATCCTTCTGCCTCAGGCTCCAGGAATACTGGGATTACAGGCACACACCCTCTTTCTGTGAGGCTGGCAGTGCTGGGGCAGCAGCTGCAGCCCAGAGTCCCACCAGCCTCTGCACACCCACGTGTGACAGACCCAGAGTCCAGTCTGCCTGTCTCTTAGAAGGTGATGGCCACCTGCCACTGCTGCAAGGCCAAGGGCAGCCCTGGCACAGCGCCACCTGTCTGGTTTTGTTTCTGATGACACAAACCCTGTCACAGTGCAGCCAGGGCAGGGCTGGCTCTGCCTTGCCTGGCCTCATTGGAGGCACATGGGCCACCCTCAGCAGAGATTGGTCTGGGAAAGCCCTGGGCAGCTCCACACAGAGGCTGCACCCCAAGCCACAGAGGAGCAGGGAGCCATGCAGCACCTGGACTGCCTGCTTCCTCGCCTCTCCATCTCTGAAACAGCCTGGCTCAGCGATCCTCCCAAGTCCCACTATCCACTGAGTCTGAAGCTGACTGGGAGCTGCAGGGATCACTTATATTTTATAAAGCAGGAGGCAGGTGACTTTTCAGGCACAGGAAGACACACAGGCTTTTTCTAACCGTTGCTTTTCCTCCATACTGGTGGGAACCGTGCTTCTTGTGATGTGCTCAAGGAAACCCTGGCTCTTGCACCCCATGAAGCTCCCTGTAAGCCGACACTCTATCTCCATTTTTCAGACCATCACAAAATTCTAAGTGCTGTGGCTAAAATGCTCCCTAAGCTCTAGAGGGACATCTGGTTGTCTACATGGCCTCCTGAATTTGTGGGACATCATCCTCTGCCTGGGGTTTTCCCAACATGGTCTGGTTTTAATATTTACACTTCTCATTCTGCCACAGACAAGGAAAACAATTCCAGATTCTGTTGTCCTCAAGTCTATGATGAATCGAACCCACCCATGTTTCCCAGGGACCTGGAGTCCTATGCACCATCCTACCTCAGCATGAGTCTAGCCCAGGGGCATCCACCTGAAGCCCCTCTAGCCAAGGGGCTGGGGACTCTGCTGCCCTCACCCTGTGCTGGAAGCTGCTGGTTCTGCAGATGCAGGTTCTCCTCATGACTTTGGAGCCAATGACTTCACTCAGCCAGGGGCCACTATTGTGTCTCCATCAGATGTGCCAGGTACCTTTTGGGTCTGGGGGTGAGGGGTGTGGTAAACAGCCTCCTCCACTGCCATGGCCTCCCTGGTTTTTGTGCCTGCATAGGCCTTCACAGGGTGGTCCAGGTGGACTCATCCATCCTCTCCCTTCCTGTAGGTTGCTGAGGCAACCTTGCTGTCCCCTCTGACCATCTGCCATGACCATGGTCCCTGGCAC
Source organism: Myocastor coypus (assembly GCA_004027025.1). NCBI lineage: Eukaryota > Metazoa > Chordata > Mammalia > Rodentia > Myocastoridae > Myocastor > Myocastor coypus. The sequence goes on along the minus strand of PVJA010008568.1, from coordinate 9,953 downwards.
CCCCTGTCACCAGCTCCTGCTGGAGGTGGGGATCCCAGCTCAAGTTCCACTGCCCAGAATACTCTGCTCAGCCCAGTACAGAGGCGCCAATGAGGGCTCTGGAGAGCTAGGTGAGGTCCTGGGCCAGGGTAAAGGGGCCCAAGCCCAACCTGATAGGCCAGACAGGCCTGCCTAGGTGGCATGGGATCTGACCCCAGAGGGAGGTGGTGGCCTCCTGGAACTGAAAGCCACCATCAGAGTACAGGAAAGGTGAGCAGTACTGGAGTGTGCAGGACCATGTGAGTCCCAAGTCTGGTTGTGAAGACGCAGCTACTCAGCCTGAGAGTGTACCGCAGTGAAATCTCTCCAGATAATAGGGAAAACAGTTCAACAATGAAGACTGTGTGACATTACTTATGTAAATTAAAACCCCCCACAAAACTAAACAAGGTATCATTCCTAGACAACCCTGTGTGTAAAGCATGAGATGGGACCTGAGGCCAAGCCTCTGCCACTTGAAAGGAAGTGTATGAGAGAAAAGAAGCCAGGGACTATTTCTTTGACTAAAAAGGAGTTTGAGGGCCAGCCAGATAGCTCAGCGCGCTAAAGTGCCTGCTTAGGCAGAGTATAGTGGTCAGGGTTCGAGCCCCGCCATGCCATGCCGGCCCCACCCCCAGGGTGCGCTGAGATGGAGACTGAGACTGGGCATGGTGGTGCACACTGTAATCTTAGCTACTTGGGGGCTAGAGCAGGGGACTGGACCTTAGTGAGATCCTGTCCCCAAATAAAAAAAGGGCTGGGGGTGCAGCTTAGAGTGAAGATCACAGGTTTAGTACCCAGCACAGAAGGGAATGTCAGGGCTTAAAAATGACAACAAAAAGTAGACAAGCACCACAGCATCCATGCCAGGTGGGCTTACAGTGCTTGTTTAATGACCTTCACATCTCTGTTTTTTTTAAGAGGAAAAAAAAAATCCTAAATTTCAAAACAAGATGGTAAAAATGGTTAATACATTGCATATTGTCATCTTTATTTATTTGTTTTTGGTATGGGAGATTGAACTAAGGACCTTGTGCTTGTCAGACAAGGGTGTCACTGAGCTATCTCCCTGGCACATGTTACCTTTAAATTAGTTACTCAGAGTACAAGATATAGGCATTTAATTGTCCAAACAATATTAGCACAGACACTTCTCTCAATAAACCAAGAAAAATTAGTACAATAAACATTCCAATTATTAGAGCTGGTGCTACAGCTCAGTGAACTAAGCACTTGCTTAGGTAAGCACAGGGGCCACGGTTCAATCCCTGACACTGCCCCTGGGTACACTGAGCCAGTGATGGAGTCTGTGAGGAGTCAGGAGGATCACTATGAGTCTGAGCTACATAGTGACCCTGCACACATACACACACACACCTTAAGAACTCCAATTATTTATATGTGTATTTTTTTTCCTTTTTTTCTTTTTTCTATTCTGACATCCCAGTTTCTTTTTTTCCAATTTCTATTTCCTTTTGAACAACTTCTTTCCATCTCACAGTATCTTTAGATATACTTCAGATCTCACACTTTCAGCCTCTTACACTAAAGAGACAGCAGGATATACACATTCTATGTTTTCAAGTGGTCTTAAAATGTATTTGAATTACTTAATTCTCTGCTTTCCCAGCTAACTCACAGCCTCCCCTTCTCCCCGGCCCCTCGGGGACAGAGCTGGCACAGTCTGCCAGCCAGACCTCAGGACCTGCCTTCTGCTGCCTAGGTTACTTAGGTGAGTTCAGGGGAAACCTGAGTTTGCCTTTTCAAGTCCCCTGTACTTTGAACTCCCATTCTGTGGGCAAACAGCTCAGAAAAGCAGGAGGAAACAAGCCCCTGTGACTCTGCCCTGATCACAACAAGCTTCAGAGCTGGCTGGGAGCAGGAATGCGACCTGACCTCCACTCTCAGCTTTCATCAGCTGACTGGCAGCCTGGGCTGGGTGGGGCTGGGGACCCCCTCCATGTGATCCCCTCCTGAGCATTTCGACATGTCCTATCCCTGGAGCAGGCCTCGAGACCCACACAAAGGCCTTCTGCATCCTGGAACGGACCAGGCCCTCAGCTCCATGGATGCCACAGTGATGGAGATTATGGTGGTGACAGACACACAGCAGCGGGTGCAGGGCACGGAGACTAGGCACACACTATAAGCCCAGACACGGAGGTGAGTACTAACCTATGGATTTCAAACTCCTAACTCCCTCAGAAATGCCTTGGAGGTCAGGCTTCTTGCCATAGGGGCCCAGCTAACCTAAGGCAGATCTTTTAAAAGCCAAGCAAGTTAACCTCCAATCACCTCCCAGCATATTTCTGCAGTCAGAGCTCTCCTATTTGTTCATTCATTCTGCCAACAAGTACTGACAAAGACCCAGCTATGTGCCGGCACGCTGGTGTGTGCTGGGGCTGCAGCAGCAAACAAGGAAATGTGCCTGTAACATGTAAGAGGGCAGCAGGTAAGTGCAAGTGCAGACACTGCCACCATCACTTCAGGCCTGCCAGATGCCACCAGAGGCCAGATACAGACCCAAGGAAGTGCCCCTGCTCCCCATGGCATGTTGCTCGCACCCAGACTGGTCTTCAACTCTAGGGCTCAAGCCGTCCTCCTCCTCCTCCTCAGCCCCAGAGGTGGAACTGTAGGTGTGCACCACCATACTGCCTGCCTACGAAGAGGCTTTTAAGCAGTCAAAACTGAATTCCCGGGGCTGGGGATTTGGCTCAGCGGTAGAATGCTTGCCTAGTGAGTTGGAAGTCCTGAGTTCGGTCCTCAGCACCAAAAAAAGAATAAAACCTCCTGTAAAAAACAGTTCAACAACAAAACAAAACAAAACAACTGAATTCCCTCTGAAACACCCCCATTCCCCATTCCTCCTCCAGCCAGCAGTGGGAAAGGAAGCTCTTGTTGGGGAGCATTATTCAATGTTACTTAGCAGTACTAACACCTCCAGGAGCCAACACAAAGAGCTGAGACACAAAAAAAAAGTAAAAAGGAGACAAAATAATCATTATGTGCACATAAAAGTTATAATCCAGAAATATCCGGCCCCTGACTGAAATACTGTTACTAGAAAAGGTAAATGCAGGCCACAGATACAAAGTATCTTACCCCACTGGGGAGTCTCCAACTTCTTGCTTATTAGTTACTTACATTAGGAGAAACAGTAACTGTGAGAAAGCCTGGCAACACCTAGTCAGGCCCAGGAGTGGTGCCTTGGGATACCCTCCGGCAGCAGGCCGCCCCCTTCTCAGATTTCAGCCAAGGATGTTTAACCTGATCCTAATCAGAATTTTATCAAATCAGACAAACCTAAGTAGAGAGACATGATATAAAATATCCAGTCTGCTTTCTTTAAAAAGGCTGAGGTCTGTAAAGACAAAAAAGGCTGACAACTGCTCCAGGTCAAGGAGACCAGACGGTCATGGTCACAACAGTCCTCCCTGGCTGGGTGCTCTGTCAGAACAATGGCCCTAAACAATGCTCTTGGGAGGAAGGACAAAATTGGTATTCAGACTGTATGTCAGGTGACATAGTATCTTGCCAATTTAAATTTCCCCAAATTAATAACAAGACAGGTTATATAGAATATCCTTAATGACAAAATATATATAGCAATATTAAGGAAAAAGGGGGCCGATATACATACAATTCATTCACAAATAACCTGCAAATAGAAAACGCTTACATCAACGTGGCAGCTTGTTAAAATGGGCAAATTGAAGCCTGGCAAAGTAGTGTACATCTCTAATCCCAGCACCTAGAGGCAAGACAGGAAGATTTCTCAATGTTTGAGGCCAGCCTGTGCTATAGCCTGAACTACATAGTGAGACCCTGCCTAAAAAAAACAAACAAGAAAAGATAAATCTGAGCAGAGAACTATAGGAGTTGGTACTAATCTAGTAACTTCCATATATGTATACTTAAAACAGGGTCTGCAGGGTCTCACTACACAGATTAGACTCGTAATGATCCTCCTGTTTTCAGCCTCCCATGCACTGGAATTACAGGCATGCCACCATGCCTAGTCTCAGTCACTGTCTTAGCACACGCCAGAGGCAAGCTGGCACAGCATGCGGGGGATCAAACCCGGGTCCCTGCATGTGCCTAAGAAGGCTCTTTAATTTGCTGAGCTTTCTGGTTGGCCCTTAATCTAGCAACTCTCTTAGAAGCTGGGTTTTATTTTTCAAGATATAAAAATTTAAGAATAGACTAATACTACAAAACTCAGACCAAATACATGTACCCATACGGACCCTTTAGAGAAAACAATGAAAAAAGATTCATTCATTTCCTCAGCACAAATACGCAAAACCCAGTATTAAACATAATGAGGAAAGTAGAATTCTGTATAAAGGATCCCAAGACAGTGGGACACTGCTGCACCCAGGGGCAGCCTGAGACAGCAGTGTGTTCTGCTCCTGCCCAGAGTCAGACAGCACAAGCTGCCCAGGCAATGCTGACATGTGGGTTTGGTGGGACCCAATAAAACTTTACTTACAAAGAGGTGGCTGGAAGGCTAGGGCCCTTTTCCTGGTCACATTGCCCTGCCTTGGAGCAGCTGGGAGCTGAACTCTGGTCACTGGAGTGAGGGCTAGGTCTACCACCTCCAGGCCTGGCCCAACTCCCCCAGGACCTGCCCTGTCACCTGCTGCCAGCCTAAAGAGCCAAACTGTGGCATTCAATATCCTGCACAACCACATCATCAAGTGCCACCACTCCATGTGACCAGGGCTGAGAGGACAGCAGATAGCAGCAAGAGACACACCATACCTGCCTGTCTACAGAGCAATCTCAACATCTGTAAGAAAGTGAAGAAAATATCCCAGAGCTGGACTCATGTGTAATCATGATAACCAAAGTGCATGGTCACCCGATTCTTGGAATGTCACCTTAACAGCCTGCTGCCTGCCTCTCTGCGCTCCACAGGAACCATCTCTTGGAAGCTTTCCTCTGTCCTCTGGCTTTGAGAAGCAGAGCAAGGGAGGGCAAATAGAAGGTGCATGAGCTAACAGAGCTAGGGCTCTGCGAGGGCTGTGCACCATTCACTCTCCTGCCTCAGCCTCCCAGAGTGTGGGGACCAGGGGCTGGACCACACACCAAGCTCACATGAGCGTCTCTCAGGTGGTACTGGTCTCTCACACCTCCCAACACAGCTGTTGGCCTGGTACTCTGGACTAGCCTCATCTCCTACTCTCAGTGATCCAGGTCCCCCAGGTGGTGGCAGTGCCCAGCATCTGGGGATCTGCAGGTCTGCAAATGCTCTAAGGATCCCAGGGAACAGTAGAACCAGAGGTTGTTCCAATTTAACTTAAAAGTGGACTGGGAGTAGTGGTGCATAACTGTAACTCCAGCACTCTGGGAGGGGAGGGCAGGAGGATCACAATTTTGAGCCTAACCTGGGCAGTTTAGCAACATCAGAAGCTGTCTCAAAATTAAAAAAAAAAAAAAAAAAAAGCAGGGGGTTGTTACATAGCTAGTTCAGTGAGCAGGCCTTGTGTTTAATCCCTAGTATGACAAAGAACAAGAAAACTGAAACAGAATAAAAATCAGCTCCTTGGAGCCAGGCATGGTGGCACATGCCTGCAATCCCAACACTTGGGAGGCTGAGGCAGGAGGATCAGTGCGAGTTCAAGACCGGCCTGGGCTACAAAAGTGAGCTCAAGGCCAGCCTCAACTGCATAGCAAGACCCTGTCTCAAAAGACAAAAAAAGAAAATCTTAGCTCCTCAATCAGCCACATTTCAACAGCTAGGCAGCCCCACTAGGCCATGGCTGCCACACCTAGGGGAGCTCTAGGGTTCCCCACAGGATTGCAAGGGCAGGCAGGGTCGGGAAAACCTATCCACCCCCAATGCATGGATACTGACACAGATGGGCGGAGAGTGGCAGCACAGCGCCCTGCAGGCTGCAGCCCTGTGGATTCCCTGGCCAGCAAGATCCTGCTGGTGTGAGCTGAATGCTCCTGGGGGAAGATGTTTTCCTCCAGTTGTGATGAGTCACTGTTCCCAGCGCAGGGCCATACCTGCCAGGCAGGCCGGATGCGCGTCTGGGCAGAGGGGACACCCTTTCCTGTGCAGCTCCCCTCCACTGGCCTCTGGGCCCCACCAGCCTGCCATCAGCCACAGGGCGGCTCCAAGGAGCTCCTGAGTTTACAAACCGCTCCACCCACAACACTCCAGCAGCGGGAGGGAGGTGCCTAGATTTCTCAAGGAGCTGTTTAGAGTTGCAGGATGGCAGGCCCTGTGCTCCTCCAAGTCTGGCTCACCCGCTCCCTCTGTCCCAGGCACAAAGACAAGGACAGACCACTAAGAGAGGCCATGACCTTATTTCCCTATTTAGTGGTTCTGGGGATTTGAGCCCAAGGCCTTTGTACTGAGCTACATTCCTTGTCTCTTCTATTTTTCTGTGACAAGGTCTTGCTAAATTGCCCCACATGGGCTTGAACACACAATCCTCCTGCCTCAGCCTCCCAGCCAGAGCCCTGGGACTACAGGTTAGCACCACCATGGCAGCCTTGCAAAGTTACCTCTTGAACCTTGGATGCTGCCAGCCTTGCCCCAAGTCCCAGAACACTTGTGAGCTGCAGCAGTGTTCACCAGCAAAGGAGCTAAAGGCCCCTCCTCCCCGCAACCGAGCCTGGGTGCAAACCCCAGCAAGGACCCTTTGTCTCCATAGCATGGCCGCAAAGCCCTTCTGGAACTGACACAAAAGTTGTCTTATCCTCTGTCATGGAGCTGGGAGGTATTCACACAGAGAAAAAGAGACTTACACCTGACTGAGAAGGGGAATAATTAAATTAAAAAAAAAAAAAAAAAAAAAAAAAACAGCAGAAGAAGCAATCCTAAAAAGTGACTAGAAAAAATTTCACTAAAAACCCCAAAGCACTGTCACTGTTCCCCTGCCTTCCACTGTTAGCTGACATCACCGGGAACCTGAGGGGGGGAGGGTGTGGCAGAACCTGCTTACAGGTGACGCCAAGACAGTCAAAGAACCAAGGCCTGGGCCCCCTGGGTCCAAATTGTGCTACAGGATGCAAATGAGGTCAATCACTGAGCTATGAACCTTTACAAATTTCTGTAAACACATATTCTAAAACTATGCTTTAAAAAAGTCTACTTAAAAATATGCTGCATTGGGGCCTGGCGGGATGGCTCAGTGGTCTAAAGCGCCTGCTTGGGGAAGCTTGGGCAGCTTCAGGGACCGTGGTTCGATCCCCGGCACCACATGCTGCGCCAGCCCTGCTCTCGGGGTGGGCTGAGCCAGCCATAAAAATGAGTGAATAAACAAACAAAGGTTCTGAAACAAGAAAAATAATAATAAATAAAATTAAAAAATTTTAAAAAAATAAAATTTATTAAAAAAAATAAAAATATGCTGCATTCTAATCTTTAAAATAGATTTTAAAGGAAGGAATATTGAAAACTCTAGTCCTTACCTAAGACTTGGCAAGAGCCAACTAGATAGCTCAGAGGATTAAAGTGCCTGCTTGGGCAGATGGAGGGACGGGGCTCAATCTCCAAGTGCTGTGCTGGCCCTGCCCCCAGGGTACACTGACACAGTGCATGAGACTGGGTACAGTAGCACACCTGTAATTCCAATACTTAGGAGGCTGGAAAGAGGCAGATCACTAGTCTGATCTGTGCAGTGAGACCCTGTAGATCCTGTAGTAAATATACATATATATATATACATATATATATACATATATATACATGAATATAAATATATATATATATATATATATATATATATATATATATACACATACTTTTTTTTTTTTTTAAAGAAAAGCTTGGCAGTGTTTTGTTTTGTTTTGAGACAAGGTCTCCTTATGTAGTCCAGGCTGGCCTTGAACTCCAGGTGATCCCCTTGCCTCAGCCTCCCAAGTGCTGGGATTACAGGCGTGCACCACCACAACTTAACTTGCAAGTGAACTAATAGGAGAGACAGACACTTCTTTGAGCCCTAAGACTCAGGGCTGGGGGCTACAGGGTGTGGTCAGTAGTCACTGACAGTTTATGCGACAGCAGACACCTGCATGGGGTGGGAGAGTCACTCCCAGCGCAGGGCAGCACAATGGGTTTTACAACTGTGACAGAAATTGAAGCACCTGCTCCACATTGCTGGGAGTCCCTAAGAAGCAAAAAATTCCCCAGCTAGGAGCAGTCCCTAGAAGGCTGTACACCCGCCCCCCCCACCAGCCCACCCTTCACACACTTCAGCCCAAAGACAGAGTACTCATAGTAGTCCCACTGTCTATTAAATCACACATTGAAGAGTTTTTCTTTAAAAAACAAACAAACAAAACCCTTATTTGAAATTTTTGTTTCATTTTGAGAAACACAGGATTTTTTTCCCATTAAAAAGCTGTTGCCATTTTTGACTAGATCAGTGGCTACTTAATGTCCAATCTGTCACGTTGTAAATCTCAGCAGGTACATCCTTCATAAACTACCTGTGGCTGAGACTAAAACATCCACGAATTGCTGTATGAACAGAGCAGGTCCAAGGCAATTCCGCCGGAAGAGAACCCCCCTCTGGCACCTGAGGGGGCAGGCCGAGGAGCTTCAGCAACACTGGCACTAACTCTGAGGGCACTGGGGAGACACACAGGTTTTCAAGTTTGGCAGCAACATGAACAGGCTGGGCCCTGCAGTACTGAGGAAGAACTAGTCAATACCTTGAGAAGGCCAGCGGAAGGCAGGCCTGGCCATTGGAGAAAAGCCTAAGCGAAGTGCAGATGTCCTGGGGCTATGGAGGTCCTTAACACAGCAAATACAAACGCCTACCTCCTCTTTGTCTACAGAGCAGGGCTGCTGTGTCAGTCAGAAAGCACTCCTAGGACACAAGGCCACACATCTGCAAGCAGCTGGAACTGTTATGTCTAAGAAAAGCAAAATGAGCACTAAACCCTGGTCAGTTTCCCAGGAAAGCCCTGTTAACATTTAGAAACAGAGAAATCAGGTAGGTGCCAGCTCCTGGTTGGGGCCTGGCTGCCCTAGACTCCCACAAAACACTGCCTCAGTTTCTCTATAAGCTCACAAGCTATACACACACACACACACACACACACACACACACACACACTCAGTTTCACTTTCTTTTTAATCAACTAGATCATTTTACCAGGAAATGCAACATTTCTGAAAAAGGATAGCAGCAAAGAAAATGAACTCTGCAGAATCTCCCAACAAGTCACAATGCAAGGGCCAATTTCCAGGAAATCAAAGTAAAAGCACTTTTACTCTCATTTTAACATGAAATGCTTTAAATGTAGGGTAATTACAGAAATGCGCTGCGGCAATGAGTTGTCATTAATCTAGCGAGTTTATCCCAATATTCACAAGATACAAAAACAGCAAATAGTAAATTACTGTATCTCCAAAGCCAACGCCTTAGTCACAATTCAAAACATAATTTTAAAACACATCTGTGTCTTCCAAAATATTAAATGTGGGGGGCCGGCAGGATGGCTCAGTGGTCTAAAGCGCCTGCTTGGGGAAGCTTGGATGGCTTCAGGGACCGTGGTTCGATCCCCAGCACCACATGCTGTGCCAGCCCTGCCTTCGGGGCGGGCTGAGCGGGCCATAAAAACGAGTGAATAAACAAAGGTTCTGAAACAAGAATAAAAATAATAAATAAATTTAAAAAAAATATTAAATGTGGACCCATAAAGGCACTGTCTTTTTTTTTTTAAAGATTCTCTTTTTTTAAAGAATTTTTATTGTATTTTTTTTCTTGTTTCAGAATCTTTTTTAAAAATTTTTATTTATTTAATTTATTTTTTTCTTATTTCAGAACTTTTGTTTGTTTGTTTATTTCTTTTTATGGCTGGCTCAGCCTGCCCTAAGGGCAGGGCTGGCGCAGCATGTGGTGCCGGGGATCAAACCGTGGTCCTTGCAGCCACCCATGCTTTCCCAAGCAGGCACTTTAGACCGCTGA
>PVJA010008567.1:48719-63960 GCA_004027025.1 Myocastor coypus | reverse complement strand
TAGTATATGGTGCACCGGGCATCAATATGAATTTTCTTGCCTGTCAGCTCCTTAATCATGATGTGTTGAGCTTAGAAACAGAAAGGTACTTGAAGACAATGCAGAAGTTAAAGCTATGATACCGCTATGGGGTGCTGGTCACAAGCCTAGAGTGAGGGAGTTTGCTTTGTTCCTTTTTTTTTTTTTTTTTTTTTTTGCTGTCCCTATTTTTAAGCTTAGAGTTCTAAACCAGCTAATATTGGAGTCTCATGTTTTTAACCTATGAGATATACACAAAGAAAATCCTAACCTCAGTCATGAAGATAAATACAAGTTAGAGCAGCAAAGAAGCATTTTCGTGTGTGTGATAGTGGGGACTGAACACAAGGCCATCACGGTGAGTGACATTCCCAGCTCCCTTAAATGCATAAGTTTTTCAGGTGCTCAGACCAGGCTCATATTTGCAGTCTTCCTAACTCCATATGCTAGAGCACAGAAAATACAAGTGTGAGATCATTAAGTCTAGCAGAAACAAACATTTTAAATAAGAACAGTATCCCATACTAAGTAGCTCCATTTGGCAAAATAAAAGGTAGGCAACACTCTGGAGGTACACATCAGTGCTGGAGTGCTACACAGGCTCTAGGTGCGGATTAGGTCCCCAGAACCTGCCACACAAAACCTGGAAGCCCTTTTGCCAGGAATTTGTACTTTATAACCCTGTCTTTTAGGAACACACGAACCTCTACAGAATGTTATATAACAAAATGTTCTTTATTTTATTCAAACTAACCTAATAATGTAAATGTTCACCCCCCCCAGACAATAAAAATATAATGTCCATATGTTATCCCACTGGTCTAGAAATCAGAAGACTGTACAACTATTGCTATCATCTGTTATTTCATTGAGAATCCCACAGAGCAGAATAGGACAAAGGTGGAGGTCAGAGAGGTATAAAATAACATTAACTTGGTTCAACACAAAAGCATTTGTATTGCTAGCACCTTTTCACTCATCTGTCTGGAAGCCCTAAAAAAGAGGGCAGTCTTGGTGATTCCTTCTAACTTTCTGTAGGTGTTCTGGCAAGATGCCAGAAGCAGTAGAGCAATTTTTATGGTCCCAAGAGCTTCACTATCTTCATCATTGCTTAACAGCCCGAAGCTGGGAGTCTCTGTAAGGGTTGCCACATGAGGTGGCTGCAAAGTCTGTAATATAGGTAGAAGCCAGGTCAAACTTCCCTTAATACTAGGAACTGTAAGGAGCCTAGAAACTCTGTAAGAGTGGCTCTGTGCAGTGCTAGGAATAGCCACGTGTACCCTGGGTCATTCGGCAGTGGGTAGGAAAACTACAGGATATGCTGGTCTTGTTTGAGCAGAGCTACCTGTGAGTCTAAATCTCCTGGAAAACGATCGTGCTAGAGTAGTCAGGGTCACAAACCAGAAGTAATGAAAAGCGTATACACTCCACCTGTCACCTGTATCAGCTAAGCTCAGTGGATGCTCTCCCCACACCCAGTGCCACCTCTTGCTTGCCAGACAGATCAGAGCTTCAGAGGCCGGGCCCCAGAGCACGTGGGCCCTGTCAGACTTACCATGACACGGGCAAAGCGAGGTCCAAGTCACTAAAGGGCTGTAGAGTCCCATCATTGCAACCCAGGCTTCCTTTCCTCGTGCCCTCCAGCACGCTAAGACCAGGGCCAAGCCCCTGTTCTTGAGCTATGCTGCCTGAGGATTCCAGGCTTACTGTGGGTATCATGCCTAGAAACTCTGGACTCAGACACCGAGGGAAGAGAACGGCATTCCATAATTTGCAAGGCCTACTGTTGATATGGGTGACTTAACTTAGTAGAACGCCAAATTTGGAACTGTTGGATGTCTCCCCAATTTCAATACAGAGTTTGACTAAAAGAAGTACAATCACTGCAAAAAGAATTATTGTAAATTGAATAAATGTCTTACTTTAACAGAGTAGAATGTTGAAGTCAGCTCAAAATGGTAGCAGAGACCGAGGGGAACCGGGGTCGACCACATTGCTTCAGCCACAAGTGGAATATTTGCTTTAGGTTTGTGATCTCATGAACACACACCCAGCTAGCAGTTCTTCCATAAAAGTTCTTTTTCTTTGCTTTAGGGGAATTAGTGAATGGTGGAAATGACCTGAATTGTCAACAAGAGTTTCACTCTTCAAGTACCCCGGGGAACCCATCTCAGGTCATTTTTCATTAAAAAGTAGCAGATCACCCATAATCTGTTGGTTTCTTCTGAAAACAGAGGCATAACCAAATATCCATTTAGTCATTGCAACTTTCCATCTGTACCAGCATCTTACAGCAAATATCTTCACATTTCCAAGCCGGCATGTTTGATTTTGATAGAAGCTCCTCTACGAAATACCGACTGGCATAAAGCAATAGCAAAGGTGCAGAGAGGCTACTTGGGCGAGGAGCACTTGTTCAGCCTGCAGGTTGGCAGGCTGGCACTGGAAACACATATTAGGGCACATATCTAGGGGAGAGGATGTTCACGTGGACAAAGCTTAAGTCAACATTTAAGGGGCAAAATTTTTGTCAAGTGATCGTGCCCCTTCACCCTTCTCTTGATGCCCCAAATGGGGATCAGAGTTCTGGTTTTGAAGCTTTGAAGGTATTTTGTCCTTTACTTGTCTATGTAAGCTCTTTGCTGTTCTTTGTGTTGCTTTTCCGAGCAACAGTTGCTTTTAGTTAGTGTAGAGCTCAGGCTCACTTTACATTTTCTTTCCTTTTTCCAGTGGTTGTTGGCTGCAGATTGCAAGCTAAAACTTCTTTGGACAGGAGACCTAGGGGCGCAGCCAGGTGGGGCCTTGGCGGGGCCAGGGCGGAGTTTCAAGGGATCTTGGTGCAGGTGTAAAGCTTGGGGGCCTTTGAGCTGAAGACTCTAGTCCCTACCTTCCCAGCTGCTGAAGACAGAGGAGAGGAACCAGTGAGCTGCAAGGGAAGGCATGGGGAGAGGTGAAAGCAAGACCATATATTGCCTTCTTGCAGAACTGGAGGAGAACTGGCCTGGCCAGGGCCTGGGGAGGGACACCTAAAAGTGCTAGATGCGGCCAGTGGAGGTTCCTGAATGGTGGGGGTGGGATGGGTGACATCCCAGAGGCTGCCCTTGAGGGGGACACTGGCCCTGCAGGTCCACGCAGGAGGGATGGGAGGGCCGGCAGCATCAACCTGAAGGAACCTATGGGTTCTGTGCTGGGCCCCTGGCTCTCTCTATGCAGGGACTGGCATGCACGCTAAGTAGTTTCCTTGCTTGTTGGTGAATAGCCCCAGGGTCTTCCCTGGGTCTGTTACTTTGGAATAAACCCTCTCCGCGATGATTCATTAAGTTGATCATGTATTTTGTGTTCTTTATTTTCATGCAATATTCCCTCATCCACAGAATACTTTCTTATCTTGTGACTTCTAAAATTCTAATAGTGCTGCCTTTTGCAATGAGGTTTTGTAGTCTACTCAGAAATGTATTTTCCTGTAAGGATGCTCAGAATTGCTCCCAGACCATCAACGCCATAGGGATTCCTCTCTCTTCCCAGCCTGTCCTTCCATCTGCAGTGTCTGCTTTGTGGAAAAACGAGTTTCTTCACATGGGTGGGTTTATTTTCATCACTCTTGCTGTTTATGTCATAACGTCTGAAAGCAGAGACTCTGCAGACCATGAATGGGTTATTCTTAGGTATTCCCTTTCTGGCCTGGGGACCAGGAGGTGGGGGTCTCCTGCTGTCTTGGGCTCCCCAATAATGCACTGCCTCCCCAGGAGCATGGACTCCCTGCGATCACCACCTGAGGTCAGAGAGCTACTGCCAGGAAAGGGGGAACAGGAAGAAGTCCTGTAAGTAGGGAGGCACAGCAAGAGCAGGCTACTACCTGGAGATCTCAGTCTGTGCTGAGGATTGTGGGAAGGTGGTGATTCCTGTCCACCCACAGACACTGAGAGGAAAAGGAAAGGGCACCTGTGGCTCTGCTCTTGGTTATTATCTGGCCATGTTCATGCATGCAGGTAGGCAGACAGGTGCTGATTTTAGCTGAACCTTGAATCTTTCTCCCGTTCTGTAACGTGTGTAGTTTCTTCGTATACAATATTGTTCTGAAATGCCGCTATGGGAAACAAGTTGCCCTAAATTCTGCCAGACTTCCTGGTCTTCCAGATGCCTCTGAACCTAAGAATAGGGGTAGGAAGAGGTAAGTGAGTGTCAAGAGTTGAAAGTTGGAAGGTGATTTCCCAGATGTTTGGAAGTGTCAGGGACCCCGGAGAATTCAATCTCTTTGACCAGCTCTTCAGATGCACCTAATGTCCCCGTGCACTGTCTCTGATCAAACCTGGCTGCTAACTTGTCTGGCACAGACCTGTTGGCTTTGCTCATTTCTGAGTGAGGGTGTCCCTATGCAGCCCAGCTTGGAGCATCCTGCCTGCACCTTCGGTTGTTGGGCTAAGAGGTGTGAGGCACCACACAACATTGATCAGGAAAATTCTTGCAGAGTGGATCACTGAGCCTGTGGACAGATTTCTTTCCTCCATCAGAGGACAGGTAGACCCACAGTACGATCAATCCTCACCACCACAAGGACACGATCTTTCCTCTGTGCATCTGGCATGGAGCCACGTGCTAAGGAAATGATCATTCACTTGCTTAAACATAACGAGAAGCAGCAATTTGCATGAAAGCCCGGATTCTAGAAAGGAAAGCTAAAGAATAGGCTGTGGGAAGTGGAGAAGGGACCTGGGGTGAGTGTTTATGTTCCTCACACAATGCTACAAGACTTGATTCCTGCTCTCTGTCAGGTCAGGCCTCAGTGTGGGGACCAGGCTGTGTCCATGGGGACCACACAGCTCAGAGTCCCTGATGTCACTTCCTGTCCCTGGGAGCTCCTGGTCCTGAAAGCAAAATGCCTTTAATTCCAGATAGCTTTGAAATGTTTCTCATCTGCACTTCTCATGTCTTTTGACTCCTTGTAATTTCTTCCTGTTACATCCCACGTTTTATAACGGCAGGTCACAGATTCCACACTGGTACAAAAATGGTACATTTGCTAGCTTTTCAAATGTTTGCTTTGAGAAGCCTGTTTTTCAATTTCTGTCCCAATCTACCTTACTTACAGAAGACACAGACATGTACTGTACTCCACATGAAACATGTTTTCATATGTTATTCTGCAGTGCTAAGTTGCCCTGCCTAGTTTTTTCTGTTGTGGTGGTACACACTGAACTCAAGACCTGGCACTTGCCAGGAGGGCCATTCTGCTTCTAAGCTATCTTCCTGGCAAATGTACCACTTTCATGTATCATATTTTCATTTACCAAGTAGTGGTTGTTGTTATTTATACTTTCAAATGAAACTCTTTTCAAAATTTTCAACAGTGATAAATCTACAAGCTTCCTGGGTCTCAGCACATGCTTGGAAGCATCTGATAAAAATCTCAATTTTTTTTTCTTTTTTACTTTTTAAGACTATCAAGCCAAAACACACCAACAGTGAGCCCTGTCCCTGGATGGGTGGTTCCATGAAAGTAGAGCAAGTGGGGCTCACGTTGCTTCACCAGATCTTGTGCAGTACCTGAGATGCCTCCAGGTGTGATGTGGAGGAATGGTTGGACTCCTTTTCTAGGCTGAAGCACTGTAAGTTAGCTAAGGTTTTCTAGGGCCTGAGATATCCCTGCATGAAAAGGGCACTACTGACGATGATCCTTCACCTCATGTTTCCTGTAAGACTCTCCCAATCTAGTTTTGTCACGTGCATTGTTCCAATTCTGCTGATCCACAAGGACTGAGAACCCAGGAGCCCCAGGCACCATCCCCTGGCCCGTATTGGCTGCAGTGGGCACAACACCTTTGAGCTTGGGATGCTTCCCAGAGACCTGACCACCACCCGGAGGGAAGCTGAGTGTTCCAGAGCACAAGGGTATTGAATTCCTCCCCTTCCCTTCTGTTTCTTAGGGAAGATTTTGCCTAAGCCCCGGTGATGAAGAGGACAGTGTGATGCAAACCACTGAAGCACAGTCAGATTTGTTGGCTCTTGGGACTCTTGTTTGTATGAAGGAAGAAAAAAGACAGTGCCCCCTGCCTCTAAGCACTGGACAGCGCGCGTGCACATACACACACACACACACACACACACACACACACACACACACTGCTATACATATGGTGGTAACCCCTGTTAAATGGTGGCTTAGCATATGAGCATCTACAGTTTATAATATTGAAATTATCTTTATTCATTATAGTGCCTAAGGAAGAAGGGAAGGGCAGAAAGGCTGGGAGAATGGAGAATGACTCATGGAGGGAGAGCAAGGCTGGGCCAGGCTTCCTGTTGGGTGTAGGATGTGTGTTGGGTAGCAGGCTCCTTGGAAGGTGGAGTGGATCCCGAAGGGAGCCTCACTGAGCGGCTGTGAGGTGATTGGGAAAACTGAGCTGTGGGTGGGAGAGCCTGAGGAATGGGCCTCAGGGCCTAGGCATTTCTCATGGGGGCTGCTGGCCATGGTGACACCTTGGAGGAGATATCTTGGTGGCCCGAGATGTGCAGACGCTTTGCTCCTGTTTCTTGAGGATGCAGAAGAGGGCTAGGGCATCTGGGCTGTAGGAGGCACTGCAAATGGTCTGCCTCCAGGTGGAGGGAGGGCCGAGGAATCAAGCCCTGTCCCTGGGGGGGCCTTGGGGCAGGCCGAGCTGGGCAAGGCCAAACTTACGGCTTCCTGGTCCTGCTGGGGAGGACTCTGAGCTTCCCATTGGCTCCTCCCACAGTGCTGGGAGCGAGCGCACACACCTTGCAGCTAGAAGTCGAGGTGGAGGCCGAGGCCAACGCCTAGAGGCCAGACCTGCAGGGGCATGCTCTGGGCCAGAGGTGCTCTGTGGGACACTGAGAGCGGCCTGATCTCTGCCTACTAGTGAAGCTTTCAGCTCTGCTGCACGGAGGATCTGTCTGATGTGAGCGTTTTCTCTTCTCAAGTCCTGGAGGTATCTTTGAGCGCTAGCAGCCTTGGCCCAGTTCTCACGGGCCTGTCTCTGCATGGAGGTCACCTGCCTCTGGTAGAAGCTAATGGTCTTCTCCCACTCCTCCTCCATGTCTCGGGCTCGCTTTCTGTAAGTCTCCAGCTCTTCGGAGACACGGCGCGCCTTCTCCAGGATGGGCCGTTTCTTCTCCTGTTCCGCCTGGGCCTTTGCCGCCAGTCTCAGTCTCTGGTGGCAGCTTAGCACTGTTTGTTGGTGGACCTCGACGCTCACTGTGAGCTTCAGCTGAAGCTTCTGGCGCTCTCTGCGCAGCTCGGTGTTCTCTGCCTGCAGTGAGGCTCGCTGAGTCTGGAGATGGTGCAGAGACTCTGCCAGGGCTTTGTTGGCTTGCTCTACTCCCAAGAGCTGAGTGTGAAGTCGGCTTCTTTGCCCCTTCAGGGTCTGGAAGGTGGGCTTGACTCCAGCGCCACAGACCAGTCTCTCCGAAGGTATGTGGAGCCTATCAGCC
Organism: Myocastor coypus; assembly: GCA_004027025.1. Classification (NCBI taxonomy): domain Eukaryota; kingdom Metazoa; phylum Chordata; class Mammalia; order Rodentia; family Myocastoridae; genus Myocastor; species Myocastor coypus. The sequence continues at coordinate 56,496 of PVJA010008567.1, read as the reverse complement.
AAGCCGGACTCACTTTTTGGCTGACTCCCGACTTCTTGCTCTGAGTCCTCCTTGTGTGTGAGGTTCTCTGGGATCCCAGAAGCCCCGCCTTCTGTGGTGAGGAGCAGGTGCTCAGGCATAGGTTCAGCCTGCTTTCTGTTCTTTTCATGCAGTTGTTCATCTCCAGCCTGGGCATCTTGCAGCCTGGCTTCCTGTGAGAGGAGTTTATCCCCTTGCTCCTTCCACCTTTCAGCGTTCTGCACAGTCTGAGTCTGGCTTCCGTGCACTTGGGCCTTCTCGCTGTTGGTGTCTGTCGTTGTTCTCTCGGCCTGCTGTTTGTTGAAGTTTAAAACTTGAGCCTTTAGTTCCGCTATTTCCGATGTCAGGAGATTGGATTCCCGTACTAGGGACTGGACCCTTCTCAACGACAGCTCTGGCGTCCTCACTCGCTCTTTTGCCTTACGCTCTTGGAGTTCTCTAAGGATACGCATGATCCGCCCTCGACACCTAACTGTGTCCCTCACTGCCTCTTTGTAGCGTGCCTCCCACTGCTGTACTTTCTGGGCCGCCCTGAGAGCTGCCTCCAGGGTTTCATTCTCCTTTCCAAGGTGGTTCAGTTTTGCCAAGACCTGCAGTTTTTCCCGCGCGCATTGTGCGAGGTGGAGAAACCGACGTTTCTTCCTCTGTGCTGCACGCTGTCTGCTTTTGCGCTCAAAAGTTCTCCAAGAAAGGAAAACAAGGGTCAAAACCCCTGTCATCAGTAGCCACTCCATGGCAGGACGCTGCCTGACCAGTTTTCTCACTGCTGAGTAGTGGCCTAGAATGTTGAGTGTTTGGTCCAGAACCTAGCAACAGGAGCGAGCCACTGCGGAGCGGTTGGGGGGTGAAGTGAGGGGCACCTGGGCTTCCGCACCTGGCAGAGATCATGGGCTGAGCTCCACTTTGTGAGAGGGGCTTTGAGAAACCATTCCTTTGCTCTCTGTCCTGGAAGAGCCCAGGTCTACACATCCCATGCTCCCACAACGTGCTTTCTACCTGCCACCCCACCCGCTCCCCTTGGTTCAGCTGAACTGTAGCCTCCCACGTGCGGCAGGGGGAGTCGTTGGTCAGATACGATCACGTATGTATGCCCATGTCTAGGACATCTTTCAAGGACACGTAGCCTAAAATATGGCCAGGCCAAATAGGTCCTAATAAGTCACCGAGATTATCTTGATAAGGAAAACTCGTTTTCTCACCTTGGGATGTGGTTGGTTTCGCTGGCCATTGTTAGATGTTTTCATCCCAAATTAATCTACATGAACACATCTTGATTTCAGTGTTATGTCTTAATTTTCCACATGCCAGGTGTTCTTTGTGTATGCTAGAACTGCCTATTTATTCTCTTTCCTTGTTGGGCTCATTTTCTTTTGTCTGTCCCTTCATAGTTTCCTTGATGGTATAGTCTCAAATGTTACTCTCGTTCTAGGGATGCTTCCTGAGCAGTTTAATCAACTTGCGCACCTTTCAGCTATCACTTGCCATCTCTCACGTCTTTGTTTCCTTCCGAGGTCATCCCTAAATTCCAGCCGCATGTAGCTGGCTTCACGATACCTGCCCTCAAACTCCTTCCCAAATACAATCCTTCTCATCATCTCTCATCTTTCTGTCACTTTCTCTATCTCTCTGTCTCTCTCTGTCTCTTTCTGTATCTCTCTCTCTCTGTGTCATTCTCACTCTCAATCTGTGTCTCTTCATGTACCCTGCAAATCTGTCTTTCACAATAAACAGAAATAAGGTACATCTACATCAAGGTACAATCCCAGGTTGATCTTACAAACAATGTGGCAAAATATTTAGAGATAACGTGACCACAATTCCAAGAAGGACAATAAAGAGAAACTACTAAGCAGAGTAAGCAGTGAAAGAGAAGCAAAAAGCAGGGAACCAACAGCAGGAAAACAACATGACAAAGATAAGACAATCCACATGATGGGATAAATCCCGGATTTTATTTGCTTCCTTCTCCAACCCATTCCTCTGAGCTTCTGAAAAACCCTCAAAATCAGAGGGCAGAGGCTGAAGAGCCAAAAACATTGGCTTTTCTTTCCCATTCTTTCATTTAGGTTCTTTATCCAACAAGGACAAATTAAGAGATGTGGTGCTGCCTTCATGTTCCATAGTGTTTTCACCAACTGAGCCCCTCGTAAGACTGCCTTTCACAGTCTGAGGAATTGGCTGCAGATTCAGTTCCTCAGAGTCAGACTGTAGCCACATGTTTAAAAGGATAGGTTCTCCTTGTTGTGCTCTGCACAGGTCTTTTGTAACTTGCTTCCACACTTTTAAGTTTAGAGCAGCTTTTCCCTTAGGCTGAAACCAACACCAATACCTTTTTATTAAGAACCATAATTCTTTGAAACTATTTGGTTTCACCTTTACCCCTACTCCTTTGAGTAATGTCTCTGTAGGATGGACATACTCTTTTTCTATGTAAGTGGAGTTTCCCATTACTCCAAGCTTTTGCTGCTGGTCTCACCTCCTCTGGGCATGCTTTTCCCATGTGGTCAGGCCTCTCTTAACTCACCCCTGGTCTTCCGTGCCCTGCATTGGGTGCCACTTGTGTGTTGTGATCCTGAGCCGCTGAAAGAAACGACCAGAAGACCTGATGAATGTAGCTTCAGAGGTCTCACTGAGATCTGTCTCTCTCGAAGTGAGCCCAGAACTTTAGAAACATCTCCTTTTTCTTTAGGTCATACAATAGAAGATTTACAGGGAGGAGAGGGGATAATCACTAACATCTCAAGCAAGGGTGGAGACATCACTTAGGATTAGGCTGTTACAACTACATCTCAGGTGTGCGAGGGCACCTGGGCTTCAGCACCTGGTGGAGATCATGTGCTGAGCTCCACTTTTGATGAGTGGAGACATCAATCAGGATAAGCTGTTATACCTTTTTAAATCCTAGTTTTATAAAATCCTTAGGTAACATTACAGCCCACCCTAAGCTTTGTTTATTGTTGTTCGCTTCTTAGATTCTTATCTACACATATTTTCCTTGTAGCATTATTTTCTTGTTGCAACTTTCCTCTTCTACTTTTTCTTTGTAAACACTTCCTTTGCTTGTCATTTTCATTTTATCATTTTGGCATCACAAACTTCATTGTCTTTCCAGGAAATCCTTGTGAATTTTTGGATGTACTGTTTAGGAGACCAGGAATTTCCCTAGGTGCTCCTTGTCATGGAAATATCTTCTTTCTTCGTTAATTGTGAGAGGTTATTTTTAACATGCAGTAATCTGGATTGGAAGATGTTTTCTTTTGGAACTTGAAACACGCTAATCCAAGTTCTCCTGGCCTTTCAAACTTGTGTTGTGTTTTAACAAGTCTGTTGTAGATTGGACAAATAGCTCAGCAGCACTAGTACCTTCCTGGAAAGCAAGCACAGGGCCCTGAATTTGGATACCAGTTAAAAAAAGAAAAGGAAAGAACTGAAAAGAAAAGAAAAGAAAAGAAAAGAAAAGAAAAGAAAAGAAAAGAAAAGAAAAGAAAAGAAAAGAAAAGAGACTTCTGGTAGAATATTAGTGGTCTTATCTTTATAAGTGATTCAGTTTTTTACTTTAACAGTTTTGAAAATTGTTTCCTTGTGTTACATTTATGAGGTTTTTGACTATAATATGTTATGGAGAACTCCTTAGGTAATTATGGTATTTGGGTCCTATCTGCCTAAGTTATCTCTATGTGAAGTAATTTCTCCATATTAGGAAAGTTTGTTGCTATTATTTATGTAAATGAGTATTTTATGGCCTTATCCCCAAATGATTTTTCACTAATTTCAGTTAAACGTAGATTAGTCTTCTTTGCATCTTCTATGAGCTGTTGAACTCCTTTTTGAAAATATGTCTTATTTTAAGGTATCTCTGAGTAATTGGTCACCATCTTCAGCATTATCTTCTAATTTTTTTTTCATCACATATCAAACTCAAGACTTTGCACTTGCCAGGCGGACGCTTATGTCACTGAGCTATCACTCTGACCTCCTGTCTTCAGTTTTAACATTCTGTACTCATATGGATTCCTTCTGTTGCCCATAGTTTCACTGTGATTTTTTTATTTATTGGATTTTCTTGGTGCATTCCATGGACTCTAATTTTTGCTAAATTGGCTATTCTCGTTCTGTCTAATTTCATTTAGCACAGCTATCTAATTATCATCTTCTATAAATGTTTGGTGATTTTGTTTGTTAGGTCCATTCTTTAAGTTCACCAGTAATCTTTTTTAATTTTTTAACATCGCCTCTGATACTCTTTCAAATAGTGCTGTGGATCTTTTTGTTTCTTTGCTCTCACATATATATATATATATATATATATATATATATATATATATTTTTTTTTTTTTTTTTTTTTTAATCAGTTTTAGAGGATTTGGGAGTTTCTGGTGCTTTTTTGCTTTGCATTCTCATTTTTTTTTTTTATTGATTTTTGACTTTGTTGAAGTTTGCAGGTCAATTATAGTAGAAGACTGCGTTATGAGTATGGAGATCCCTTTCATCAGTGTCTACTTTTCAGTGTTTCATTCTGGGTGTGGCTAACTGTAGCCTTTTGCCTTTGTGCCATGATCCAAAGACCTTTGACCTTTGTTTATTTTTACAGGAGACTGCTGTGTTTACAGTATAAGTGGGCCATCACCCAGTTCTTTAATAATGGGCTATAATGTTTTTAATGCCAAAGGCAATACAATATTGGGATAAAAAACAAACTAATTAACAGCAACACCATGAAAATAACAATAAAATCAACAGTAATAGTATCAAACACATCCTAAATTTTAACTTACCCAAAGAATCAATGTATTATCCTTAACCACAGAAAAGAGATTTATCATTACAGTATAAACACTAAGACAAAGAAAATATTAACAAACAGTAAATATACCAAATGAAACAATGTATATGTGCTAATAACTGAACAACACTAAAGAGTCATAGCACAGAATTAATTATGAAAAAATTCATACAGCTTAATAGTTACAATCTTGAAGATGATGAGCACACAAAATGAAATATCTCTATGTTGTTGTCATATAGTAACACAGAAATAAAGCAAAAGTTAACAAAAATAACCTGAAAAACAAACACACACACCAAGGCACATATCAACTAGGATGTCTTTATAGAAGCATGTATGATGAAGATATTTTTCTCCCAGACTTCTATTTCTGAATCCCATTTCATATAAGAAGGCTTGTAAACATGTTTTGCAGTCTAGGAACTTCTCTTTGATCAAAGAAGTGGAATAGTTTAGGGAAGATGATAGGCTGAACTACGTCGTTTCATGAGCACAGATGTGTGCTAAGGTAGAGTCTTCCGTGGTGGGGAAACATGGTAATGAGTCTGCAAGAAGAATTTCAGTTGCCCACCACATCTCTCACTTCCCTGCTCTTCAACCAGTCTGGACTGTGTGTTTCAGCAAAAGGAACTATTATTCTGTGCTCTTGGAGGCAAGGCTAGCAGCTAGCATTTGTCTGTCCTACAGCACATATTCTGGCTGCCTGCAAGTAGGGCAGAGGCATTTGGATTCACAGGGTCTTTGATATGATGAGAAATCTCACGCATTCAGGTTTCAGGGAGTCACTACAAAGGTACTGGTCGTAGGCCAGCCACCCAATAAGCCTCTTGAGGTGGACTCTTCCTAACATAGTTACCAAACTCCTCTTTTTCTATCTCCTATCCAAATAACATCTGACTGGATGATTTCACATTGCTTGCCAACCAGCTGGGTCTTTGCAGATCTCTGGAGTTGGGTTTCCGCAGCCTAGTCATTGTACTTTCTCCTTCCTTGTGAACTTGGCTATAACGTGTCATAGTCACCATCTCCCAGGGCCAAGCTGACTGAGGCAGGATGCCTTCTGGTGAATAGTGAATGATGAATAGTGAATAGTTGATAGTGCATAGTGGATAGTAGACGGTGGATAGTGGACAGTGGATAGTGGATAGTAGTTTCATTTTAGAGACATAAAAAGTGAGAGAGTTGTTGTTCCTTACAGCTTATGCAGACCACGTGGGCTTCTTAAGATGTTTTTCCATCAAACCACTAAGTCATCTGAGAAATGTAGGGCACTACATCTCCTCCACATAATCAACTGACAGAACTTAGCTCACCCTTTACCCAGACTGTAAACCTACCCAATATCAGAGTCTGTATTCTTTTTTTTTTTTTTATGGCTGGCTCAGCCTGCCCTGAGGATGCAGCTGGCACAGTGCCAGGGATTGTACCGCAGTCCCTGTGGTTGCCTAAGCTTTCCTAAGCAGGTCCTTTAGACCACTGAACCACCTTACTGGCCCTAGAGTTTGTATTCTTTTAAGTATGCTTGCATTTTCTGTTTCTATCTTCCAGAGGGAGAGGATCTTCTCCAATAAGATGTTGTGGCTTCTCAAATAATGATGACTATGTCTGTTATTTCCCTTATTCTAAATATCAAGATTTCTGGGTTTCACCTAGCTGTGATGTACTAAACCCTTCAGGAAGGCCTTACCTGCTGACTTGATTATCTCCAAAGACTTTTTCTACTATGATTTGTTGAACGAAAACGAATTTATCTCTTTCATGTCCTTCATTTAATTAATTAATTTATTTTTTTAGTACCAAGGGTTTGAATTCAGGACACTAAACTTGCCAGGCAAGTGCTTATTCTACTTAGCTATATTCCCTGGCCCCACTTTCATTTTGGCAGTATTTAAGGATTTACATTTTGGCAGTATTTACATTTTGGCAGTATTTAAGGATCACGTTCCTTATGGAGAGTTGGAACATGTCATGACACGTCTGCCTTCTTTTTATGTCCTCTTCCCCTCTCCTAGCCTCTTCCTTCTTCCATGTCTTGGCTTACTAGAGTTAAAATTAACATTTAAGAAAACGACTTAATTTTCTTGCAAAACATGAACCTCATCACTCTCAATAAAAAGAACTCCTTCACACGCCACTCTGGCCCCACAAGCAGGATTGCTGAGCCAGCGGCCAAGTCCAGGTGTAACAGCATGCACCTGTAATCCCAGTGTCGAGGTGGCTGAAAACCCGAGGTTTACCACAAGTCTGAACTACATAGTGAGAGCCTGTACCAAATACATAAAAATAAAACATAAATAAGCAAACAAACAAAATTAATTTGTAAAGCAAAAATCTTCTACATCTGTATAGGTTTCATTTTAGTTTCTACGGTCGTTTAGAGTTAATACTGAGTTGGATTTGAATCTAGTTCTTCTGTGCCACTTCTTATCCCATGACTTCGAGCACTGGCGTTGGATGTAGATGTGCTGGGGGGAGGAGCTGTTTTGCTTGTGATCATGCGTGAGCTACAGCACTGTGTGTTGGTTACTTTGCTCTCATTGCTGAGACACCATGCCCAACTACCAAAATTACAGAAGGAAAGGTTTATTAAGTTCAGTTTGCGGAGGTTTCAGTTCTTAATCAGGTGGCTCCAAGTAAGGGTGGCATGATGAGGGGAGACCTCTAAGGGTAACATAAGACCGCAAACACAGTCAGAGCAAGAGAGAAGGAAAGTCTGGTTCTTTTCCTCTGCTACCAGCGGTGCGGTTTGGGTCGAGGCTGGAACAGGAAGGTAGTCGCAGGAACGCAGAGGCAGGGCAGAGTGGAGGAGGCAGCTTACCAGGGGCGGGCTCGGGGGCTCTGCTACCAGCGGTGCGGTTCGGGTCCGGGCTGGAACCGAATTTTCTTCTTCTTCTTCTTCTTCTTCTTCTTCTTCTTCTTCTTCTTCTTCTTCTTCTTCTTCTTCTTCTTCTTCTTCTTCTTCTTCTTCTTCTT
>PVJA010008567.1:17676-48619 GCA_004027025.1 Myocastor coypus | reverse complement strand
TTACAGGTGTGAGCCACCACGCCCGGCTGAAGTTTCTTCTTAAAGACGTGATTTGTTGTATGTTTCCAGGAATAGTACCATCCTCATATACCAATAGCATAAATGCATTTGAAAGATTTTTTCAGCCCAGGAGCTGAAGGACAGAAGATAGAATTTAACCTATGCACTTCCCTTGTATGCTACAAGCCATAATCCTGAGATAGAATTATATAGGTTCTCTCTCTCTCTCTCTCTCTCTGCCCATAAAAATGTGCACACTTAAAACATTTTTTTTAACCATACTAGGATATAAACTCTATGAGGGTGAAGTCTATGAATATTTTGCTGATTGTAGTGTTTATAAAACCTGTCCCATATCTGACAAATGGAAAATGTTAAAAGAGTTCTGTAAGCACACTGATCTATTGGCCTCTCAAACATTTAGTTTTTATTTATATAAACATCTAGAAAATTCTCTATATAAGATAGTTACTGGTCTAGACATTGAGACATTTAAATGAGGTATTAAAATGTAGGCATCAATGTGTGTGTATGCTATCTATACTTTCCAATCCAGGTGTCTGCAGGTTTGATTGTAAAGACCATAGTGTAGAAATATCTGGTAGCTGAAATTAATGATAGAACAGTGATTCCCTACTAACCTATAGTTGAAAGAATTTTCCTTTTTCATTTTCAGATCCTGGGGACTGAACTTAGGACCTTGTGGTTGCCAGGCAGGGACTAATGTCACTGAACTATCTTCCCAGCAAGAATCTCGTTTCTGATTGTAAGGCATATAACCTTAAGTTTAGGGTGTTAAATATATTTGCAGCATCTAATTAAAATACAAATTACTTTTTAGATATAGCAGTTAAAGTTGCACTTAAGAATTTTGAGTATATTAGTAGCAATGTAAGTTAATAATATATGAATGATAGTACGGATTTGGTATCCCTAATCTATCAATCTGAAACGTGAAATATGAAACTTCAGCATATACGGAGCATCTTACGAAAAACTTTTATCCCTGATGACATGCGATGAGTTGTTTTCAAAATACATCTGCACTAAAAATGGACAAAGTACAAAATACTCTTCAGGATATATGTATTTATATATGATATGTATGCATGATACATCTAGACAGAGATATATGTTATACATATTTATGATGCATATATGTATACATATACATATACATGAAACATAAATGAATTGCATGTTTACACTTGGGTTTCAGTCCCATGATTTCTCATAGGTATGTGGGAAGTATTTCAGCTTTACAAACTGAAATGTTTTTGGGCCCAAAAATTTTAGATAACGAATATGTGACCTATAATATTTCAATCTTGTTGGTATAAAAAAGTATGTGATACACTGTAAAGCCCAAGTAATATACCTTTTTTTTTTTATATACCCTTCATAGCAGAATTTATTTTGGCTTTCAAGGCGTGTTCTATGAGCTCTATTAAATACACAGTATCTGACCAGAAAGCCTACTTCTAGGAACTTACCTTTAGAGAGTTAATCTGACAATAGAACCGCACTATAGTCTGAGTAAGGATAGCTTATGCTAGAGAACTAGTTTTCCTCCAGGTGGCCTGCAGACTCAAGATAACAGAGTGAAACTTGGCCAGCTAAATGGTTTTCCCTGTTAATCTCCAATGCACAGTCGCATGAGCAAGTTCTTGTCTCTGTCTCTTATCCGTACACCCTTTTGGTTTATTTCTCTGGAAAACAAACCTGTTGCAAGGCAAGGTGGATCATAAACATCACAGGGATTTTGGATTGTTGCTCCAGGAGCAGATTCTGATATATATGTTCTAATAAATTATTCAAGAATTGTTCTTGAGTAATATTAAGAATCAAGTAAGAGGAGTAGAACTGAGATGGGAAAGTAACCAAAGTAGGATCCAGCTTACTTGGTTCCTAATCTTGGCCTTGTGACACAGGAGCACACTGGAGGTTAATTTATGCTTCAGAGTTTGTCCCACGTTGAGATAGGGAAGCTGGCTGAGCTTTCAGCTGTACTGTTAGTTATGGACACTCCTTGGGGGGACGCCAGTCCCCAGGCACTTCAGGGACCTGTCTTTTCAGGCAAAGCAGCTCCAGTAGCTGAGAGTCTGTCCTCCAAAGAGTCCCAGGTGTGATATTGTAATGCACAGCAGCAGAGCAGGAGCACAAGGACTGTGAAAGGGACTTCAGGGCCTGGGCATCCACAGTGCTCTCTCCTCCAGGAATCCTGGCATTGTCACTAGAAAATGGATAGCAGGGGGAAAGGGTACAATGGACTTGTCTCCATTCATGAGGCAAAGGCTCATAGAAGTTTAATTTAATTAATAAATGCAATATAACTTTATTTTGGCACCTTAAGAAAAATGTTTGCCTGAAAAAACTGCTAGAATTCACCTACTTTGTAGGTATGATTTCCTTTCTAGTTTACAAAACGAGAGTCACACATAAAATCAGGCATATTTATTATAGTATTTAATAACCTTTCTTTCTTCCTGGACACATTTACTTAGAGTTAGGGATTCATTGCCGTAACCTATGAGTCAGTAAGACTAGATTTCTTTTCCTTTAACTCATACAAATGGTGTTTGGAGAGGTATTTTACTCTGCAGACATCAAAATAATGGAGTGCTTTTGTTAATTCACTAAAAATGTCAGACAAATGACTGCTTATTTTAGGGAGAGCGCCCTCTCATAAATTATATGTACCTTATAGGAACAGGGGCATAGTGTAGACTTATAAACACAATATTGCAGCAGAAACGACTAATGTGACAATTTGTGGTAAGCAAACTGTGTTTCACTAGAAAAGTTACATGTAATACAGAATGGGCAAGGTAAAGTCTCTTTTGCACCACTAATTGACAGAACACAGACAAATGAGAAATTCCTTTTAAGTCTTGCGCACTATTACTAATACTCAACATACCTTGCCACTCCATTTATCATGCACCTTATGCTTAGACGTCATGCGGTAGTGAGGAAAAGTGGAGAGGTCAGTCTGCCTGAGAGAAGGACTATAAATATAACCGTCATCAATTATTTGTTGGGCTCCTGTCAGTGTCAGGCATGACACTGGACATTTTATCCTATGATCAAAGCTTAATCATGATACTGTAAGATATGAGTTATTCTCATTTTTAAAAGAGGCAAAATCTCGAAGAAACACAATAACTTGGTTACAGTAAAACCACAAAAGGCACAATTAATGTTTCAAGTCCTAACTAAACTGTCTTTTGACTAAGCCTAATTTCTTGTAAAATGTAGTGTCACATAAGCTTGGGATCCAAACTGACCTGAGAATGAAACAAATATATGAAAAAAACACAAGAAAGAATTTTTAAAAACTTCCTTTGAAGCAAAGGATCAATAAAAACCATTGTGCCGATTAGGACCTCCGTTAAACTATTGATGCATGCTGTGGAGAAAGATACCTTCACCTTTTGTTTTCTTCATGTCTTCGCAGTCAAATAGAAATGATCTTCAAACCAGAGGAGCATGAAATCAAACATTAGCTACATGGGAATTTAAATCTATATGGGTAAAGATATTTCAAGACAGCAGCTAGCAGATCTAAATGAACTCAGGTCTCTAACTAGATAAAATATGCCCTTGAAGACTAGGGCAACACCAAACAGATCAATACTTCATTATAAGCTCTGCTAGCACCCGGTATAATAGTTTATATTTTTATTTGTGTGTATGCACATTTATTTCTGGTTATTTTCTTATTTACATTTTAAGTCTATTGTCTTCTGCACTTTGCTTTCCCCATTTGTGGCAATTACAAGGGCTGGAAATTAGCTGCTATTCAGAATAGCTTCAAAAAGTGAAGGACTTTACTCAGCCCTTGATAGTGACCTCTGAATCAGTGAGGGCTAGGGAGAATAATGATTGTCTAATTTTAAAAAGAACATTGATGGGAAACAGGGAGTACTTTTAATAAGAAATCGCAAAGTGCTATTGCATAAAACACAGAGTTCTTGAGTAGACACTGTTAACGGGTACAGCAAAAACAGTACTCAATCTGCATAATTTAGAGGGATGTGCTTTATAGTTTATTAGAATTGCTATATTCCTCTGTGGAGATTTCTAAATTCTTTCTTCTAGATTTTTCTCAGATGAAGTTGTTCAGGGTCCAACATGTTGTTGGCATTGAGTCTATGCAAAGTTCTGGAATATCTATTTGGAGAAAGGTAGGGGTGGGGAGAAGAGAGGAAAACACAGAGAAGAGGAAAGGAGAGGAGAGGAGAGGAGAGAAGGGAAAAGGAGAGGAGAGGAGAGGAGAGGAGAGAGAAGAGATAGAATAAATGATCTCTAAGACACAAGTTATACAATTTCTACATAACGTCTTTGGTGGTTTAATTTACTCAACATGTTGATTAATAATTGAAGATATTGGTGAATCATACTCAAGTCTAATTTCCAGTGCTTCTGCAAATAATATAATGTGTATGTGAATTTTAAAAAAATTATCATCAATTTTTGTTTGTACTTTTAGGCTTTCTATTTTGGTAGTTGAAAATCTAGCACACCGTACAGACTCAGAATAATGCTCAGGAATCTAATAGCATAATGAATGATGTGGGCTATGAGTTTCTAAAAACAAGCTTAAACAGAAGTTGCCCTCCCACAAGATATCATTAAAAAAAAGCAACTCTCCTACATGAAATATGGACATATTTAAAAATTCCTCTACATAATCACCATTTCCACTCCTACTCCTACTTTGCCCCATTCAGTCTATTTAAGGACAGTGAGAGCATCTTAGATCCTCAAAGGCAAGGCTGTCCATTGTCTCATGTTTTCCCAAATTGTTTAAAAATGGTATAAGGCAGAAATGATCTGAAGAGGATGTGTGGCTCTGCCCTTACCTGAGGGCGACTTTGGTGGAGAAAACTTTAATTGACATGGATCTGTATGGAAAATGAAGTTTATCTTGCTCACCTATAAAGGGCTGCTATGAAGACATTTTATACTAAGGGCAGCACAGGGAGCACATGAGACACATCATTTTAGGTACACTCCCATGGATCAGGGACTAACTGAGAGCTTTTTTATCACTTAAATTCCAGGAAAAATCAATATTGAAAATGCAAAATTTTCCTAAAAGTTCTTCTAATTCTCACTGACATTTTAGGGAATTATTTAGCTTATTTATAAGATCCTTTTTCATCTGTTGCCAACTGTTTTAAAGAAAGGTAATTGTTTAGTTACCCTTCTGGAAGGTCTCTCAAAGCAATCCTTTGCAAGCTAGGGATATTACATAATAGTTTTGTAGTGTTACGAGGAAGGTTCCATAAATTTCATTGACTAGTTACTACCTTCCCCTTGTCCTCACTTGCTTTTTACTTTCCTCTTTCTTAAAATTCCAAGGAATTTCAAATTGGTTATATTTCATTATGCAAAACTAGCTCTTCTCTTATAAGCCCTTGTTACATGATAACAAGGCTTTTTGGATCCTACATTCTAACTATCATTTGCAGGGGCATCTGCTTAAAATACTTTTACATTAATCAGTGCAACACATTCACATAGCTGAAAGTCAAATAGAATGAATGGATGCATTCTGAATAAGATACAACCTTCTAGCTCATTTTTCTGTCTCAATTGTATTACCTCTACTGTCCTATTGTATGAACTTCAGCTCCTTTGACTTTCTTCTTTAAATTTTCAATATTAGCTATTTTTGTCAGTATTATTATTTCTTAATATATCAGCATCTGTATTTGTGTTCAAATTGTAGTAGGTCAGAATTCACAATTTTAGTATTCCCACTCTTTAGTGCTCCAAGTATACAGATACTCATTTGTTCATCCTATTCTCTCAATATTGTCTAAGACTATTTTTAATTAACTTAGAACTCTATTTTCACATTGCTGTATGGATAAATATCACTGACTACTGCACTGAACAGTAATTCTGTTTTTCCTATCCTCATTTTGAATAAGTTACTCTGTTACTCTGCTTTCATTATTCTACCATTCATTTCCTCAAATGTGTTGGAACATATTTGATATCATTTTAAGCATTAAGTAGAACACACAACGCACATCACTTTTCTCCACATCTGGAAGCTTCACTCTCAGGTCCTCTCTTCCTTCTTCAATTTCCAAATATCGGGAATAAAGGTTGCCCTGGAACTTCTTTTAACCTTCGGTGTTTGATGTTCGCATCAGGATGCCAAGTTTTTCACTGTCCTGCTTTATTCCTTTCCTTTGCTGAAACTTAGTACCAGCGCTGTTCTAGATAAGACCACATGGAGAGCAAATTACTTAATCTCTGCATATACAAGGAGGTCTGCTCTCATATTTGCTCTATAATTTGAATAATATAGTACACATATATTATTTGATTGAAATCCTGGCCCAAATTTCCTGACTGTGTTATTATTGTCCTCCACCTCCTGAGTTCTGTTTCTCCATGAAGCAGTGCAGAATAGTTTTTTTAAATCCACCTCCCTCAAAGCAGTTAGGTGGCTTAAGAAAAACCAATATATTTCCATGGGAACAAGTAATTTAAGCTTTATAAGGGCAGCAGTTTTGCTGGTGAAACATTAGCAGCTGGTGCTGGTGATAGTAGGAGTAAATTCCAGTCCATAGTAGTGGAGGGATAAATGTGTTTTCCCAGAGTGATGGTTCTAGGCCTTTGTCCTAGAAACCTGATTTTGACTTGTTTCTCATTAGCTCTCCAAAAGCTTTAGTCAGGTGTGTACTATGTTAAAAAATCATTTTATTCTTTAGATGATGAATATGGTGGTACTCACCTGTAAGCTCAGTATTTGAGAGGATGAGGCAGGATGATTTTGAAGCCAGGCAAGGCTACGTTGTAAGTTGAAGAGGAGCCTAAACTACATAGTGAGATCCTGTTTCAAGATTTTTTTAAAAATTGTTTTCTCAGTTTATGATGTGTATTCCTTTATTTCTGAATAAGACTGATAAAAGTAACATGAAATTCTAGACTGAATGTGATTTTTTTTGTCTGGGAAATATTTTATTATTACTTTTAATAAGAAATAACAATGAGACAGCTTCAAGACACATTAGTAGAATAGCCACAATAATTAATATAATACATATCACTGTCTTCAGAGTAGTTATTCAAAGTACAGGATGCAGACATGACCCTTTTTCTAATCATTATTGGTACAAAAATTTCTTCTCACTGAACAAACAAAAAGTAGTTGTATACATACTCCAGTATTCCATAATAATAGCGGGTTATTGGCAGAACTGGCAATGTTGGAAGCTATCGATTTAAGCCTTTTACAGCTCAGCATACTAATCTGGCTTGCTTTTTATGCCTTGTGATTAAACTTTTCTACTCAGTGGTAAAGACGAAGTTAAAGTAAGACCTGTATAACTAAACATGTAACTTTTGTATCTCACATGGTCAGTCAAATGCCCTCAGGATTTAGCTAGAAATCATGTAAAGTACTTTGTAAAACTTTTATCAGTGTCAGCCATCTGGATGAGTCATGGCCATTGCTTGACCAGTTTGGTCTCTGTGAAAGCCTGAGAGAATGTTCTCTCTCTAGGTGACTCTGCTTTAGCATGCTATACTTTGTCAATCCCTTTCCTCTGTGGTCCCATATTCTCCTTGATCAGAAGACTTGGGACACCACTCAGCTATGGGGTGTTGTAGTTTAGGTTCTCTTATGATCAGAGTCCTCACTGACCTTGAAGGGTGAGGGCCAAAGTATAGGCTATCCTTGTAGCCCTTCTTTTTCTCTAACTTTTCAGTCTGTAAACTTTTGTTCTTAACCCTCCAGAAGAGAAGCTTAGTGATGCTATTACTTTATAACATAAGTACTTGAGTTTAACATCACTGTCTTTCGGAACATCAGACATCCTAGACAACATTGATTCAGTATTTTCCACCCATCATTGATATTGTAATAAGTTCCTGTAGAATGTGTTAAAAATAGCTACACATTTTTAAACAGAAATTTAGAAATCTAAGTGTATGCAAAATTGTACCAAGTCAATCCTATGACATTTTTCCTTGCCTCTTATTCTCTTTTAATACCTTTTTTGTTTTCTTATAAAAGAACCATTTACTGGAGAGAGTATAGCATAACTGAAATTAGAAGCAGCACACATTTAAAAGACCAGAATGACAGGGATTCCAAGCATAGTTTTAGTGTTACACATTGCCAACCTAGTGTTAAAAACATGTTGGAGATCTTTAGAACCATTGTCTAATTTATCCTGTGAATATAAGTGCATAGTTTTACCCCTGCTACGTTCGTTAACTTTTCTGCTTGCAGTCTCTTCATTGTTTAACCCATAAGTTCTTGTTTTCCATTTAGCTATGTTATGCCTTTCCATTTAGCTATGTTATGCCTGTCCATTTTTATTGCTTCTTTTGAGTCCTTACACAAGGGAGACTATACAATATTTACACATGTAGGTCTCGCTTATTTGACTTGAGTATATCTTCAAGATGTATCCACTTCTATATAAAGTTTTCTAGTTTATGATTCTTCATAGCTGAGTAATATTCCATTGTATAAAAACACCACATCTTTTTCAACCATTCTTCAGATGATGGGGATTTTGGTTATTTCCAAGATTTAGCTATCACAAATTGTGCTGCTATAAACATAGGTGAACAGATGTCACTGCAGTATGATGTTTTCAGTTTTTCTGGGAAAATTTTCAGTAGGAAAATAACTGGATTGAATGGGATTTCCAGTTCTAATTTTTTAAGGAGTTTCCACACTGATTTCCAAAGTGGTTGCACCCGTCTACATTCCCACCAGCAGTGGAGAAGGGTTCCTTTTCCCCCACACCTTTTCCAACATTTGCTATTGGTTGATTTCTTTATGGTAGCCATTCTTTCTGGGGTGAGATGGTATCTAAGTTTTGTTTTATTTGCATTGCACAGTTGGCAGGTGATATGGAACATTTCTACAGGTATTTATAAGATTGTAGTATTTATTTTTCTGAGAAGTGTGTGCTCATCTCAGATGCCCATTTCTGGGTTGGGTCTTTGAATTTTGGGACCCTAATGTTTTTTAGTTCTTTATAAATTCTAGATAGAAGACCTTTGTCTGAATACTTATTAGTTAAATTTTTTTTTTCAAAATTTGTGAGTGGTAATTTCTTTTGATGTGAAAAAAACTTCTCAGCAAGGCAAGGTACCAGTTGTTGGTTCTTTCTAGTGTTAAATGTGTATTTTGATTTTTGTCCATGAACTTTTTGCCTACTCTGATGTCTTCAGGATTTCCTCCCACTTTCTATTCCAGGAGATTTAATGTTTCTCTTTTAATATTTAGATCTTTAATCCATTTCGACTTGAGTTTAGTACATGGTGATAGACTAGGGTCAAGTTTTACTTTTCGACATGTTGAGAGCCAGTTTTTCCAGCACCATTTGTTAAAGAGACTATCTTTCTTCCAGTAAACATGTTTGACCACTTCGTCAAAGATCATGTTGCTGAGTGTGTTTGTATTTGCTTCTGCATCTTCTAATCTATTCCATTGATCCTCAGGTCTATTTTTTTATACCAATACCATACTGATTTTATCACTGTAGCTTTGTAGTATAATTTTAGGTCATGAATTGTAATGTTTTCTGCCTTATCTTTCTTGTCCAGGATTTTCTTTGCTATTCTAGGTCTTTTTGGTTCAAAATAAATTTTAGGAAGTTTTTCCAGGTTTGTGAGCTATGTTGATAGTATTTTGATAGGAATTACATTAAATCTGTAAAACAATTAGTGCTTACTCAAATCTGACCAGGATCTACCAACTCTGAGCTCATCAAATGTGCCCGGCTGGGTCTGGCTGCAGTGCCAGCTTCTTCCTGCTTCAGCTCCTGGAAGAGAATGCTCTGTGCTCCTCTGGCAAGATGTTCAGTTCTTGCGTTAGCTGGGAGATTCTTACCCACAGCCTCTGTTAGGGAATTTTGATGCAGAGTTTCACAGCAAATGCTGGCGCTCGGTTCTAGGTGGGGAAGAAGTTTCAGTGATGTAGCAGTGCAGGCCAAGAGCTCCTACCTACATGCCCATCAGTCTCGGGTTGTGTGTGGAGAGGTTCCTGTAGTGAGATGAGGGCGCTGGCCAAGAGATTCTTCCTGCATATTTGGGGCTATATACTGAATATGATTTCACACCAAACATTAAGTGGTATTCTTTCATTATCTTTGAATATTTAGAGCTGCTGACAGTCCAGGTGATAGTTAATGAGAATGTATTATCTGTGTGTGTGTGTGTGTGTGTGTGTGTATGAGAGAGAGAGACAGAGAGAGACAGAGAAAGAGACAGAGACAGAGACAGAAAGAGAGACAGAGAGAGAAATGCTTTTAGAACCTGCCCTTAATTTTTGGTAAAATTTCCATTGATATTTGGGATAGTAGATCTTTTTCATTTATAGTTTTGGACATTCCTGAGTAATTTCTTTCTGGAAAATGATTTTGGTCAGTTCAGGGAAATTTTAGCTCGTTTCTTTAATAATTTCTACATTTATGTTTTCTGAAACTCTTGTTAGATGTTGGAAAGATGGTGCAAATATATAATTTCATTACTATGTCTTTTCTATTTTTTTAAATCTTGTTTTTCATTTTACTCCATTTACCTGTATTTGTCAATCTCAATCTTTACCTTTCTTTTTTATTTTTTTCCATGTGATCAACAATGTCTTTAATTTTCATGAGATTTTATTTACTTGAAGACAGTTCCTTGTTATAAATAACTTTTCCTTTTTAGAGCAATTGTAGTTTCCTTTAAAAGTTAATCAGAAGACAGAGAAATTTCCCATATACCTCCCATTCTTACACGGGCCAGGCCTCACCCAACATCAGCCTTTCTGGCTACAGTGCAGCCTGTGTAATAGTGATGGGCCCATGCTATGAGTCATTATCACCCACAGCCCTCAGTCTGTGTTAGGGTCCACTGTGCATATTGGGCATTCTATGGACATGGACAACCATGAGCCCATCCGTCTCATAGCATCAGACAGAATGTGTTCATTGTTCCACCCTTTTTTCTTCATGCATTCATCCTTCCCTTTCCCAACCTCTGGCAACTGCTGATATTTTTCACTGTAGTGTTGTCGTTCGAGTTGAAAGGCTGAGTTCCAGGGATCTTGTTGGGTAAATTCACTAATTTCTATTTTGGTACCTTCAAAAGTTGACATAGGCTTTATGTCCCTTATTCTGGCATGCCGTTTTGTGCTCTTTCATCTACTTTTCAATTCTCAAATACTTATTGACATAAATACAACTCACTGTTGGCTCTTCTCTCAAACTCTGCAATAGGTTAATAACACTTTAATTTCTCATTTACTTTTTTGGTGTAATTCTGCAAAAGAATTAAAAAATAAACCCCATGCGATAACCTTCTGTGCAATCAATAAACTTTCTCACTTGATTTTTCCAAATAGTATCAGGCCATTTGATAAGGAGATATAATATCAGTAATTAAAGTAAGCAGTCAACTCATCTTACCTACAGAAGATGGGTGATAGTCTTTCTAACATCTGAGAGAATGTTGTTAAGCTGTTGAAACATAATTATATCCATTTAAAAAGTTCAGGACAAAAATTCAAATGAAGACTGGTGTTATTCTTAAAACCAATCTGTAACTAAGAATAGACTGCTTAGTGTGTCAAACACTTGAACTATCATGAATTTTAAGTGATGGCAACCATTAGTCATGCTAACTCATATTTACATAATTCTATGTTTTAAATAGGTTTTATTTCTGTAGCAAGCAGAGTAAGAAGGTTGTCCTCACATTTAGAATCAAGGACTTTATTGAAGCATAACTGTAAGTAGCATTGTTAGCAACGTTTTTGTTGTTGTTGTTAAGATCTTAATATAATGGATATATTTGGAAACAAGCAAAAAATAAAAATACTTGCTTAAAAATTTGGGTGAGGAGAATGCATAGCTAGAGTGATTAAGCACATTACTGCTACCTATGAATGGCTTAGAGGATGAGGGAAGCTAGCTTGGGGTAAAGATAATACTTTGCAGAAAGATTTTATTCATTTGTTAAAGGTCTGCTATCACATATCAAGAATTGTTCTAGGTCAGTAGTGGTGAGCTTATGGCATATGTGCAGCAGCAGGTTGTATTACTGAAAACTCTGAGAGTTTTGCCATCACTATTCTAGGGCTAGAAAAATAAAAGGCCAAATAAATCATGGGCCTTACCCTCATGGAGCTCACAATCTAGTAGCAGGAGGCAGACATGTAAATAATAACTTGCATAAAACATCACAGTTGCAGTAATTAAGTCTGAGCTTGAGTGAAGAACTTTGCAGTGGCCAACAGATAGCAGACAATGAGAAAAGATGGGGTTAGAGACTGAATTAAGATTGGAGTCTTATAGCCAGGCAGAGTGGTTAATGCCTGCACCTGCAACATTCTCAAGAGAAGGTGGAGGATAGCTATGTTCGAGGCCACCCTGGTCTACATAGAGAGTTCAAGGTCAGCCTGAGCTGCATAGCAAGATCCTGTTAAGCGGGGGGGGAGACATCTTAGACCTAAGAATGCAGTTAAACAGTCAAGCATAGGCCTTGCCTATCCAAAGAAGAAAGTTTGAAGGACTGCACTAATTCAGGATAGGAAAAAAGTGCCAGACTATGAGACTGAGAAGGAATAATTACAATAGTAGTTCAGATATATTAAGCATTCACTATTTCTTAGGGTTCTTTAAACTATCTCAATATTTTTCACAACTCAGAAAAATTTGATTACTGCTTTTATACATGAGAAACTAAAGCTCAAATACATTCAGCTATTTGTCAAAGGTCGCACAGCTAGCAAGTGTGAAGGACAGGAATTGAATCCAGCACTGACTCAATTCTTTTTACGTTCAGTATGCTCAGACAGGTGTAGAAGTAGGAGAGAAACTGACAGCATGGAAGCCAAAGTGGAAGAGAATTTAAAGGAGAGATGAGGAATCAACCACTGCAAAGGCGACAGAGAGATCAAGTAAACTGATTATTATCAAGATTCTACTGAAATGAAACTTGCAATGTAAAATTTGAAGGGAAATTGGTGTGGAGCTTCATTAGCAAATTGGGAATAATGGAACTAACTAAAGTCTCTGAAGAATCCATAGGAAAGCGGGGACTTCTTTTCACAAGTTTGACATTCAAGAAGAGGGAGAGGGTAAGTCAAAGGACTTAGTCAAAGGAGCCTGTCTGGAGAAAAGGTCCTGGATTTTTTTCAACAGCAGTATGGAAAGATCAATGCTGAGAGCTTAACCAGGCTGGAAGCTGGGGGCTGGAGGTGAAGCCTGGAGTACCAGTGTTAGGATAGGTTACAGGCAGTTTATCAAGAAGTCTAGGCCTGTCAGGTCCTAGGAGAGACTTGTTTTTAGGGCTGTTGCCAACAACTTGATGGTAGCTACGAATGGTTAGCAATGTGTGTAGTATGGCAGGACCCCGACTCGGCCCCGTGTGGGCACATAGACAGGGGTGATGCCCCATGGCAGGAAGCCTGCAGTCCTCGGCAGTCTGTCCAGGCCTGGGAAGGACACAGGGGCAAAGGTGTCCTCTCAGAGGGGTTAGGTAGGATTTCCAGGAGGCTGGGCTCTGTTTCTTCGTAGGTGTCTGTGGCTGTGGCCTTGGGCATACTCAGGGCTGCAGTCTCTCTAAGGTACTGGCTGAGGACCCAGTGCAGGCCTGGAAGTGAGGGCCACAGGGCATGCCTCAGCCTCCTGGCTCTGAGGCTGTCTCCACCTTCTCAGGCTCGGACCAGGCGCTTTCTGTTAGCAACTTTTTGACTTACAATACAGGTATGATATTGTCGCCTTAGAGATGTTCACTTTTCAGTCTTTACAAATTGTGTGAAATATGTGAAATTATCAAGTGAGAAGAATTAAGGCTAGAGGCAGGGCCAAAGTTGGCAAACTTTAGGTGTCTGAGTGGACTCGTACACTCACAAGGCATTTTATAAGTAGAAGTTATTACAAGGAAAAAAAAACCCTCAAAGGACAGCAGCACGAGGATCTGCTTTACCAATGTGGCTTTGAAACTATAAGAAGAGTGGAGTTAAGCAGAAGAAGACCATAAGAAGCCTTTCGAAACCAGAAAAAGCAAGGAAATTGATTTTCCCTTCGGGTTTCCAGGAAGGACACTTTGCTCACCGTGGGGTTAGCCCCATCAGACTCATTTCAGATTTCCATTCTCGAGAGCCACAGGGTAGGTCTTTGATTAAAAACATTCCCTTTGTGATTCTTTCATAATGGCAATGACTACAATAATTAAACAATTAAGCTTATATGTATGTACAGTCATGTGTGCATGTGATTATGGGTAGCATACCTGAAGAGTATGTGAAAATGCTTACATGAGACACTGTGGGAAAAGGGGCATGACGTGTGCAAATAGAACTCACAGAAATACAGCTAGTAACAGAAAGAGAAACTGAAACTGCAACAGCGTCATGGTGAGAGGGAACCAGTTTCATCTTGGATTGAGAGGGCCAGTAACTCTTCTTGCCCCTAATTTTGCTATCATCTGTGGAGGTTGTAGTTTCTATCACAGAATAGCCAGGCTAGAGGAGAAGAGCTGATTTCCTGAGGGAATGCGCTAAAGGAAAGTCAGGACCTGGCATGATTCTCTGCAGGTCACAGGGAGCGGATCTCCACAGTGTCACCTGAAACAGTGCTCCATGAAGTATGTCTTGTCCACTGCGTAGGACTGCAAGTTAGGTGGAAAAGAAGCCCAGGTAAGAGAATTAGGGAAATGAGACAGGAAAGAGAAAGAGGCCAGCACTGTAATGAGCACACCACCACCGTGGCAAAGCAGGACTCCTTCCTGCTGGGACCTCTGAGTCTGCCAAGCACACGCCTCACAGTTGTGTCCCTCACAATGAAGGGCCGCTAATACCCACCAAACCCTTTCTCGTCAGTGGTTGAGGATTCCTCCAGTGCCTTCATCTTCTGCCATGAATAAATATCCTTATGCACGAGCGGTGCGTTCTGCGGCAAGTAAGTAAAGCCATCTGTAATGAGCTGTAGTGGTCGAATTAAGAAGTTTTTAACAGGCCTACCCTTGATTCACACCATCTTACGTAATGCTCTTTTTGGGTATGGAATAGACAGTATGACATGGGTTACTTATTAGTCCATAATTACCTGTAATTATGCCAATAAGACCCAGAAGAAGAAAAATCACATTGGCCAACATGCCAACAAATATCTTGAGAAACAAATTCCTTGACCTCACTGCCATAATCACTAATTTCTTGGAGAAGAGAATTAGGAATTGTTAAAGAAAAAAAGAAGGAAGGAAAGAAAGAAAGAAAGAAAGAAAGAAAGAAAGAAAGAAAGAAAGAAAGAAAGAAAGAAAGAGAAAGAAAGACAAAGAAATACTGCTTGTGTTCACACTACATAGCATGTCTATTAACTTTGTGGGAATCTGGGTGAGTATGGAATATGAAATTCTATCTAAGTATTTCAGTGCACAAGATACATAGCATTGATTGTGTACTCCCCAAGGTTTATTCTCCTATGAGTATGTCCTATAATACATTTTACTTTCTTTTTCTAAAAACAAAAGAAAAAAATAGGAGCCCCAATGGGCACACTTTTCAAAGAATGTAGATTATAGTTCACAATACATGGTTGAAGATGCAGGTCAAGAAGTGGCATATACTCCTTTTCATTGCCTGATGATAAAACAGTTGGGAGTATCATCTTCATGCACAATGAGAGAACATGTAAATAACAGTGGCCCTACATTACATAAGTTCCCAGCAGGCTGAACTAAGCACAGCAGATGCAAGACTCAGAAATGAACAATATAAAAATAAGTCAAACCAACACTTGGACATTTCTGTATTCTTAACTCAGATTTGAAGGATTTGAAGACTATAGTTAATTATACTCTGAGATCTGGCAACATGCAGATGAAAAAACTCTTCTTTTTTGTACCTTTTATTTTTTGATCTCTCAGGTTGGAAAGCAAAGCAAGCAGAGCTTAAACTTGGGAACCAGTCAAGGGCTCAAATGTTCTTATTTGAGGCTTAGCTTGTCTGGAGCTAGATCAAAACATTTGAATCTCACTGTTTTCATCTGTCATAAGTAAATGGGCCCTTGTACAGGTCAGCTTACTGAAAATGACTTGAATTAATACATCAATTTTTTTTTCACTGCAGACTTTGAATTGAGTGGCCATTCTCCTATCCTCTCATTCAGTATTGGGTTTTCAAGCAGAAATGGATTTCATCAAAATAAATCTGTCAGTAGCATGAGTTATGCACTATGATGGCAGTGCATGAAAAATACTAAAGTATCCCAAAAAGTGAAGTAGTTTTGATTCAGAAAAGAGGAGACCAGAAAAAAGAAGGAATGCTTTGAGTTATACCTTGGAGAATAGGTAAGATTATTTCATAAGGGAAAGTTGGGTCCTGAAAACAGACAAAACATATTAAGAATTATATTTCAAGTGCCTTGAGATGCACCATTGTAGACAACTGGTCAAGGTGAGCGTTAGGAAGTTTACCTACACAACACATCTCTCAATCATTTCGTAAAAAACCCCACTCCTGGTTTCCATGGCTCTCACATGAGTGACTTGAATGATTTATTTATCCTTTTGCCAAGTATCATTTTAAAAGGTGTGGAGTCAGTGAGATTCTGGTTTGAGGACACAAAGCATCAAAATTTTAAGGCCTTCTGCATAACTCTGTAGAGGAACATCTTATATACTTCATAATTTATATAAAAATAAAAATTTTCTCTATATGAATATCCTACACATAATGGAAAATATATATTGTCCATGTAAACATACGAATAATGAGAATTGTAAGTGTAGGAAGAGTGATAAGGAGTAAGAGGAGTAGCCAAAATTTTTAAAACTTTGTCAAACTAAACTTTAGCAGCATAACTACAAAACAATTTTTCCTCAGTGCAAGATGTGATGATTAGGAAATTCTCTCACATTCACAAATAACCATTTTAGTTTGAATACATGTGGATGGGCAGCCTAATTTATATTTGCATATTACTTCAGTATTCTAGCAGAAAGAGAGGTCATGAAAAGAAGATGTATCAAGCAACAGTCTCATTAAAACATTTTTGTTCTACTTTTTTCTTCAATATAATATCAGAATGAAGAGTCTTGTGGGCCCAGGGGTCAGAATCTTAGACTGGAACCAGGAGTTTTAAATTCTGCTCTCTGTTTGGCTTAACCTCCTGTAAGTAACTAAATGATATTTACTTAGCTTTCTGTCAAACATAAAGAAAATTTGTTTCTTTTTTCGGCAAATGTGTAAGGACTTTGATTTAGAGCCAAGGACCAGAGTCTCCCTGTGCCTATGATGGTATATTATCTCAGTGTCATTGAGGCCACATGAAGCATTCCCCATCCTGACATGATCTATGCTCTCAAGATGCACTTTATAGAGTGATTATGTGACTAAAAGAAACCTATTCTTAAAATATTTTTAAAAATTTTAAGATAAATGGTGTTTTTTATATAACATTTATTATGAAAATTATATACTAAATAATGCATTGTGTTTAAAATTCTTCAATTGGTTTCCTTTGGAAGCTGAAACATGGTTTTATCTTTAACATGAGAATAAACAAAGAACCTTTGAAATTCAAGGCTAATTTATGAATTAGATAGGAAAGTCAATAAATTCCATCGAGAAATACAAAGTATGATTACAAATCTGCAATTTATCTTATAATTTTAAAAACCATTCTAATATAAGTGATATTGTCATAGAACACCTTCAACATACTTTCTGGGCTATAAACACATTTATCGCCCCATTCTTACAGCTCTGAAGCAGCCCTGGAAGTTGTCATTCGTGCACGTTTATAGCTGTGGTGTGATGGTTGATGCAAGGTCATCAATCAACTAAAAAGTCTTTTGCTGTCGTTTTAGCTTTGGAGAACAACAAATGGCTACAGTGCCAGATCCAGTGAATAATGTGGGTGAAGATGGATTGCAATGCTTTCTTGAGCCTTGTCTGCTTTCTATTGGATACCCTCTGCACCAACACAAGCCATATTTCTAGCTTGTCCTTGAAGTAAGACCCATATGAAAGAGGACTTTCAGAGCTGCTTCTGACATTGTCCAGAGTAATGCGATACATATGCATTATGAGTGGGGCATTTGGTATTTTGAGAAGATTAACAGCAATATGTATTACTGTATTTTTTAAAAAATTAAATATTCACTCTTATGACAATTTCCTGTAAAGTTACAAAAGAACAATATAGTATTGCTGAACAGTTTTAACAGCAACACATTTTTCTCTACATTACTACTTCAAAGAAGATAATCCATGGTATATACATATATATATATATATATATATGTATATATATGTTAATAAATAAAATAGCTCATGACTAAATATTCCCACGCCTTACACTTATTACTTAATTACATTTTGAATTAATCCTTTTATCCTCTCTCTCTTTCTTTCCCCCAAAGGAGACTTCATTTATCTCAATCTGTCAGTACCTAGAAGGTTGCTATTCTCTGAGCTGAGTATATTACAATCCATAAAGTAACAAAAATGCTTTTTATTGTACATGCTAAAGTTGATAATGGGGATAATAGACTCACATTTAGGGGTTGCTGGAGTTCGCAGAGTATGAATCAAGCACATGGTTTGTCTTTAGACTCTGGGTGGAGAGGAGTTCTGGGGATTATAGCAATGAAGGGTGTGTGATGAGTGTTTTAGGTGCAGGTTAGTCAACAATAATCTGTGAAGTCATAGAGTTTAGGCTTTAAGATATTTTAGACAATTTCTCCTATTTTACTGTCAACCACATGGGAGCCCAGAAACTTGATTTTCCTAATGCAAATGAAAAGGACTGGTTTTTTTGAGGGGGGAAGGAGAAAGAGATTTATTTATATATGTAAACAAAATGGTTTGGACAATTGTACTATGCATTTCTGCTGATTTAATCAAAGAAGCAGTTAATGCTTTATTTCATCTCCTTTTTTCAATTGTTTTTTATTTTTGCCTTCTTAATTTCTTATGTATTTTCTTTCTTCTTCTAATTTTACATGTATATATCTGGTAAGATGAATAATTGGTTGGAAGACAACACTATATATTACAAAAAATACTGTGAAATTCATATTATACAGTGGGAAGCTGTATCACTTGTAATTTTTTCTGTTTTAATTATAATTTGTACTCTGAAAAATACTGTTTTGGGGTTCATGGATTGGGGTTAAATGACTACTGCTTTATTTTATTGCTTTGTGATATCTCTCTGTTTGACTCTGATACAAGATTCAAGTTATCTTTGAAGTAGATAATTTGTATCTATTTTTATTTACCTGAAATCTCTTCTGTTTTCTTATTTCTTATTCCTTTACAAGTCTCTGTTATAAAATTCTCCTATCTCCATTTCTTTTCTCTTAACTCTGAGTCCATTTAAGAAAAAAGGAAAAATGTTCTGAAGGTCTGTGATGTAAGATAGCGTATGCTGCCATGGTTTGAATTAAGTATTTGCGTTTAATCTTTGATGGCACAATCCTCTCTCAGTAAACAGTTTTTCACAGTTTTGAGAGATCTCCCAAATGTTGGTGCAATAAAATCATCTTAGAAATACTAAAGGTAAGGAATAAAGTTTTCTGTCTGTTGGTCTGTCTGTCTGTCTGTCTGTCTGTCTGTTTTCCCCTTGCTCTCCTCTTTATCAGGGGGATCTGTCATGCTACATGCTACCTCATGTTCTTTCCTCTTGGCTAGAGCAGGGTGGAGATCAGAAGTAGAGAAAGCTGAAGAAACTCAAATTAATTCACATTATGAGCCCACACATAGACATGGAAGGAAAGGAAAGATTAAAAAGCAAGAAAGTAGCAAGATTGGGGAGGAGACATGCAACTAGGAGGTTTGGAGGTCTTCGGAGCATGAATGAGAAAAGTTTTAGCAGCTGTTTCATAGAGCTAAAATTCAGGTACTTAGAGATGGGCAGAGGAACGAATATACTGCTTTGTGTGAGTCATTATATTCACTTTCCTGTTTTACCCTTCAAGGGCCTTCATTAAAGACACTGTGCTTCTCAAGTTTTGGAGTTGGAATTTTGTTTCACTGAGTGAAATCAAGCTTGGATTGGTCTTGATGGCTCACTTTCTTTTGCTGAGACACAAATAGCTGCAACCTACAGGAGAAGAAGTTTCCTGAGGTTCAGAGTTCCACTGCACATCACCAGTAGCAGGGCAGCAGTGGTCAGGCACCATGAGAGGGCAGAGAAAAGCTGCTCACTCCGTGGGGCTCAGGAAGCAGAGAGCAAAGGGAAGAGCCAAGGATGAGCGTGCACTCTTCCAATGTCACCTCCCCAGTGACTCTACTTCCCAGGAGGCCCAATCTCCAGCCATTTGGGGGCTGTTTTACATCTAAACCATTACCAGCTTCAACATGCATGGAACAAAAATCCCATCTAGTTTGATTTGAAAATATAATTATATGTTCCTGATGTATTTTCTTTACTTACAATGCTTAGAGCAACTGGCTTTTACAATCTGCATTAATAGGCAAAAGGGCTGTGTTGTGAGAACCAAATATGCCAGCTGAAATATAAATTTCTACTGCTTGCAAACAGTAGAAAGGAAAAAATGGTGACCAACATACCCATTGCTTTTGCTGCCTTCTCCAGTTTTGAAATGTTGTAAGGATTAATTATAGTGAATAAAATCTATTGACTTGTTGGCTACTCCAGAAATCCAGTTCCTGACCTATGATACTAAATTTTCCAGCAACACTTTCAAGACACTGTCATTAGTAGCTCATTCTGCCACTTGGCTTCTTTATTTATGATACAAATGAAGACAAGTGCTGTGTGAACCCAGCATACAGCTTTATTAACTCTCTGGATGATGTTGGAGACACATAAAGGACACTTTTCACCTTTCTTGTCATTCCTTTTCCCTCCAGAATTGCAAGTCTCCTTTATCTCCTGATCTGGAATGTGACACTAATCCAAATGGCTGTTTATTTCACTACAGCTTCTATTTTCAATCACAATAAAAACAGAAGTGGCAGGATAGTAGAGACAAAATGGATAGTGCTAAGGAAAAAAATTACAGTTTAACTTCTCATTGATCAATGTAATTGAAAGTTACTAGCAGGGTGTGTAGTGCTGGTGCTTCTATCAGGGCATGAGTAATCTATTTATGGGGCATAATTCATCCTTCTGAGGTTCTAATGAGGACTGCTTAATTCAGGTTTTAATCAAACCTGACAAATCATTTTTGAAGTTGGCAATGGTCTTGTTCCCAGGTGCCATTTCCTTTCAAGTTTGACATAGCTTAGGTTCATCTCTGCATGCTCCTTTCAGATTTCACCTATAACAAACAAAGCAAAAAAGCACTAGTTACCCTCTACACTAAACTGGCAAATGTTTCTGAATCGTTGACTGTTCAACAATGCTACTGTGTGTAGCAGTTGTTATTTATTTTTATAGTAGGTAAATATTGAAGAGAAAAAAAATTTTTTTAAACAAATAAACCTATAATGTTGTATAAAACATGTGCATCCCTTGTGAAGCACCACGTTCTAAGTACTGTTTTCATCCAATAACGTACTTGACTCAGATGAGATCCATCTGCTGGTGAGGGATGGGCGAGGAGGCACTGGCCCAGAGGCGCTTGGCAGCCCTCAGCCAGCAAGCTGTGTCTCATTAGAAGAACAAAGCTGGTCTCTTTCAGTAGAATGTCCATCATAGGTCGGAGATTTATGATACAAAGTAACATGGTGGACTAGTGTATGGAGTGTAATATGTACATAAATATGTTGAAATCTATAATCTTTATCAAAGATATAGCAAAGATATTAAAGTAGATTCTCTGTCAAAAATAAGATTGTGACCTCTGAACAAGCAAAGTGCATTGTGCTCCCTCAAACTTTTCCTTAAAAATGGAGTTATTGCTGCATGTAGCCTTTTGCTTTCCAAGTGCTTTAAACATGCATGAGCTCCTTTTTCTTAATAATAAAACATGAAATAAGCAATCCACAGGGCAGTGTTCCATTTTAAATTGAAGAAAAACATTAGACAGGACAACTTGATCAGGTCATATAGTCAGAGGTAATGGAATTTGACCTCAAATCCAGTGACTTTGGCTCTAAGACTTACAATCCTTCCCTTGCTGCAGTCTTTTGGGTTTTCAGTGGCTAGCAGACAGCAGCCTTTGACAGCATTGTTGCTGTTCCCAATATCTTTGCCATGATCTGGGATATAAGACTCTCATAAGTCAGTTGGAATTGTTTGAAAAGTTGTATATGCAGGAGAATTCCTTAGGTCTGAATTGTAATTGCAAGACCAACCTACTTTTCATCACAGATTATCACAAATGTCAGCATTTTTGTTTTATGGAGATACTGAATTCTAAATTTGAATACCAAAAATACCACTCTAAGTGAGTTCTCTTCTGCCCAATCCAAGCATTATGAAAAATACCTAGTCTTGTTCTTTTGTTGTACCTTATAAAATTTTTGGTTAGGAGAGTCTTTTGAAATCAAAAGAAACTAAAGTCCATTGAGGTTAAATATTTTATTAAAGGACATTTGAGGTCAACTTCTCACTTCGTTGATCCATATGAGTCCGTAGACGTTGGCTCTTCTAATGTAGTAAAAAGATTATTTATGAAAGTTCTACTCTACACATTTCGAGGGCAGCTTTGATCAGGACTAGATGGCTGTCCCGGTTGGATTTGCCCTTTTGTGAGTAGAAACTGAGATGCAAAACCGCCTACAGTGTCAGCCTACAGTGTCTCTTTCTGGATTAGCACAGCCTTCCTCCTAAACAGCACTTTCCATGAAATATCTACTCTTATTTTGTTTGAGGAAGAGTTTTCTTTATTTTTACCAAAATAACAGATAAGATTCTAATTCGTAGACTCCTAGACTGTCAGCACTGAAAACAAGGGAAAAAGTGTGGGTCATGATTGAGAATTGAGGGGTACAGATGAAACAAGCAGGTCACACTGAAGACAAGGTATATAACAAATGCCTAATGATTGGCTAATGCTTCCTGCTGTCATAGCCCATTGCCAGGTCTTTGGGAGGCTACTGAAGTAGGCAGAGATTGTGAAGCTTTAGAATTACAGAAGACATTTTGAAGTGTAACTTTTGTGACTGGGAGTATAACTCAGTGGCACAAGCACGTGCCTGGCAAGTGCAAGGTCTTGAGTTTGATTCCTAGAAAAAAAAAAAAAAAAAGAAATTAATAAGAAGGTTGCAGAAACTTCAAGAACTAAGCATATATTGATGCTACCACTGGCATAATATTTTGAACATCTTATAGAACCTCCTCCCCTACTTTTAAGTTGCTTCTTACTTTAAAATTTGCTTGTGTTGAGGTGCTGAGGATATTTACCCACTAATGAATTTGTATGGAGATAGTGCTTTTATTAGCTATTGAGGAGGAAGAGAGAAGTAGAATAGATACTGGGTAACTGTGGATCTTTACCCTTAACAACAGAAGAGAAATGGAGGCTTCTGTTAGGAGTAAAATATATCAGGGCTTTTCTGCCTTGCCTTTCAGAGCTGCCATGCCTTGAATTACTTGCAAGTCCTCCACTTGCCTCTTTGTACCCAATCATACAATAAAGGACACTCAAGTTTCTCAACACTTTCCTTTCTACTGTTGATGCCTGACCCCACCCTGCCACTGCCTGCCCACCACTGTTCCTCAAGAAAGATCAGAAGACACAAGTTGAGACCTTACCCTAGTGAATGCAGATATTCACTTCAAAATACAAAATGATTTACCAAGCATTTGAGATGAACTGGCTGTGTAGAGCAGAGAACTCTAAGAAACAACAGATCAACTTCAATAAAAATGGACATAATTTTAAAAGTAAAATGCAACCTATCCATACTTATTTTTCAGCATGGGGTAATTTAGAATTCACAAGCAGAATTCATAAAATGAGTAGTGAGTAAACAAAAAGCTCTTTTATGAAATGAATAATAGCAACAACAAAAATAAAACAGCACAAAACTAAAAAATTCAGGTGTCTATAGCTAAGGAATAATCTATTTTTGAATTTTGTTTATTTACTTTTATAAGCAATAATTTATTGATTTGAAAGTTAAACTTGAAGGATAAAGTATGACTAAAAAGAATGAAGATAGGAAATATTCAAAGCAATTATTATTATTATTATTATTATTAGGTCTGTACAGGTTCTCACTATGCAGCAGACTCATAGTGGTCCTCCTGTTTTCTACCTCCCCAGCACTAGGATTGCGGGTGACTGGCTCAGCACACTTAGGGGTGGGAACACTGCAGCATATGGTGTCAGGGATTGAAACTTAGTCCCTACATTTACTTAAGCCAGTACTTAGTCCACTGAGCTATCTCGCTGGCTCTCAAGGAAGTTATAAAACAAAAGAGAATGTCCTTTAAAGACAAAAGTCTTCAATCAGTAAAAGTCTATCCTGTACTAAGCTGGCAGATACTAAGCTAAATGTGTAGACAAATTCAAGTTGATTTTCTGAGCTATAAAGACAAGTGTAGCCGCTATTTTGGAAAGAGCAACAAAACATTAACCCTCAAACCCCCTGACACTAGAAATCAAACTTGCATTTGCCAGGCAGACATTTATACCTCTGAGCCATATTCCTGACCTCAAGGAAACATTGCTTATTCAATAAATGCTATCAATTATCTTCCAGCAATCCATGGATTGGACAATCCTCATTGTTTTCCTTTTCCTCACCCCACCCCTGTTTGCTAGAACATTGCCTTTATTGTTCTGTTAATGCACTGTACACTTCTTCAGGGAAGTAAGACTGGAGGGAAATATTTTTTTTTTTCTGGAATCAGGGATTGAATTCAGGACCATGCACTTGCCAGGCAGGCACTTGTGCCCCTGAACTATCTCCCTGCCCCCCTGGAGGGAAATAATTGCAGTATTCTTACTCCTTTTGCAAAGATTACAATTAAATTTTGGTTCATAGGACAAAAGGGAAAGTCTGCCTCTAGAGTAAAGATGGTGGAGGACAGGAGAAGAGAGAAATTTCTTGTCTGCTTTAAGATGCTCAAAGGTATATAATGTGAATCTTGGTATTCAGGCATATACTGTCAATATATTGTAGATAACATTAAAAATAGGACAGTAGGTAGATTCTTTGCAACGTGATTTTAACACTGAATTAACCCAGACAGGTGCTGTCTTATTATTAGGCATTATGAGTTTTATTTTTTGTTTGTTTGTTTTTGCAGTACCAGGGATAGAACTCAAGACCTTGCACTTGACAGGTAAGCATTTATTTTACTGAGCTATCTCCCCAGCCTCTAGGCATTGTGGTTTTAAAAAATTCTTTGTTTTGGTCTTCGAGTCCACTGTTACCTAACTTGAAAGAGTAAAGAACTCACTGTGCCTCACAGAATATCAAGAGCATGAATAGAACCATAATTCCTAGCTATAATACAGTAGTGACCAGAAGGCACTGAAGAATAACTTCAAAGGCATAAACAATTTCTTGGCATATAATTCTTCAGTTAGCCAAACTGTTAGCAAAGATGATGGTAAAAATCTTCACTTTTGCAGAGCTAAGACTTCAAAACATTAATCGCTCACATATGACCTGTGAAAGAACATGATCCTACAGTCCTATAACATGAAAAAGAAATGAATGCCAGAAAAGGAAACATTGAAAAAACAAACTCAAAACAAATGGAAAAAACAGTGAAAGGAAATGAATTTATGACCCAGAGAAGTGAAACTAGAAATGAGAAATGCTCATATTAAATATCCTTTCATTTTAAATAACTAAATAATAATGAAATAGGGCTGAACTTTTTGAGACTAGGTATAACAGAAAAATCTATAGTACTTTATTATAAGATACAAATTTATCAATCTATCATGCTAAATGACATAAACAGATTGTATAAATTTTTTTAAGCAAAGGTTATACTCAAACAAAATGATAGAGATATGTTAAAAATAATAGTCTCAAATCAAAATATAGCTTGTATAAGAAGAATACTGTTCTCAATATACTAGAAATATCCTTTAATTATTCTTTATTACATATGAAAATGTATGTTGAGAAATTAAAAAAAAAACTTTTTTCTGTATTTATTGACTCCTTCCACTTTACTGATAACTTGTTTCACATTTCCAAGAAAGCTTTTATTCCAAAGATAGGTTACCTTGTTCAAGTTCTCAAAATACGATGGAAGATTTTACAATTTCTTTTGTAAAACATCTCAACTCTTAAAATGTATAAGGAATAACATATTTGTGTTTAGTGCCATCAAAATGCACAACTTGAAGTTAATTAAATCTTCTATTAAAAGATTATATGAAAAAATATCAAAAACATCTCAAGTCACCCACATAGCAGAGAAATAAGAAGATTCTTTATGCATTTTACCCAATTTATATTCTGTGTCTGCATTATTCAGAAAATTGACTACTCTTCTCAAGGACAGCATTGAGGATCTGTCTCAGATATTTCACAGGATGGAAGAAGCTGCGGCCTTGGAATAGGCCATGTCCCTGGCCTTAACCCTCATTGCTTCTCTTTTGGCACAGAGTGTGAGTATCATAATTTTCATCTCCTAAACCCTCCTCATGATAGACAGATAGGGTCTTAAGGGGGATATATTTGAGCTGGCCCCAAGATTCTAGAACTTTTTCCACATTAGTTTCAGAATGGGCCCTTGGACCTCATAGGAACTCATATTGAACAGGATCGCTGTTTGGCACCTGTAGATATGTTAGGCACTGTTCTCATACCAAGTCCTCCATGAGGAATTTCTTGGATTTCCCATATATGCAGCACAGCCTCCCAGTAAACAGCCCCATCCCACTCAACACCTTCCAGATGTCGTCCTCACAGGCAAGGCTGCCCTGATGTGGATGGCACCCAGGATGATTATCAAGACAATGGTCCTGTAGTGGTTCTGTTCATCAGCCACCATGCCATCATAGGTGAGGTCCAGAGAAGGACTAAGAACATAGTAGGGGCTGCTAAGGTGCATTGTCTTTATATCAATGCCCAAGGCCAACTGCATACACTTCCAAGCTTCCTTGAAAGTCTAAAGGAAATACTCTGAATGCTCTTTGGAGACAAGTGATTGCATTTCTGCAATGGAGGTTGGCTCCTTAAGTAGATACTTAAGAGACAGAAACTCCATCCACTCAGCCATCTTATCATTTAAAGACATCAACAAGAAATAACTTGGTGTCTGGCAGGGCATGTAAGGGGAATGAGCCTTTTTCTTGTTCACTGCTGAAGTCCCCAGGGAATTGGTTCAATGGGGCAGCCGCCATGGCATTGGAGAAAGAGGAGCTGGCCTCAGAACACCCAGGAGGATCCAGTATTCCAGCAGCAGAAACCTCTTCTATGGTGTTTTGGTCTTTTGGGGGCTTGCTCAAGCTGGTCAGGCTTTGGAGATCCAGACATGATGGCTGTGGTATGTGACCTCTGGCAGGAGCTTGGCGATGGAAGCTCAAGGACCTTGATTGCTGACAGGTCCTGGCATTGTCCCTCTGCTAACCTGGTGACCCACTGTGCACCAACCTCAGATCTCCCTGAAGCATGTGTCTCAGAATGAAACTTTATATTGCTATAACCTTTTATATATATGAAGAGTTGGCCAGTGGATCTATATTGAGAAAATTTAAATGCATATAAAGTTTTAAATTTTATTAATCTTTATTCTTCCAATATCATTAACATCAGTAGATATTAAGAAATATGTAGATGGGAATAAATGCATATCTTTAGTGGAAACAATCTACCATTCTTTACTTTTTTCCCTTTTTTTTAATATTATGGCCTGCTTAGCCTGCTCTGGAGGTGCTACTGGTGCAGCATGTGGTTTTGGGAATCGAACCACCGTCCCTGTGGTTGCTCAAGCTTGCCTAAGCAGGTGCTTTAGACTGCTAAGCTATCGCACCAGCCCCAAAGCTTTCTTTAGTAATCTAGTTATTTTTTTGAAGAACTCGGGATTCAACTCAGACCCATGTGCTTGCCAGGCTAGCTCTTATTCTGCTGAGCTATCTCCCCAGCCCACTGGCTTTACTTTTTATGCCTTGTGGATAAACTTTTCTGCTGGAAGGTTAAGGCCAAATTAAAGCGAGACCTACGTAACAAAACATGTAACTTTTGTATCTGACACAGTGCTTATGAAAAAATTCTCAACATCCATTGTGATTATAAAGATGTTCATTAGATCCTCACTAAATCTATCACATTTATTAAGCTAAAATGAAATCAACCACACATTCTAAATATTGGTGAGGATCTAATGGAACTGAAATGCTGATACAGCTGTGGTGACAATGTAAAACCTCCTTGGGAAACAGCTGAAAATGTGTGCGACCTTCCTTGTTCTCTACCCACTGCACTACCAGCTGTGAAAATGAACAGAAACATGTGTAAAAAAATGAAGGAAGAACACAGCCTTCCTAAATATTCATGAAACAGTCATAAAACTGAAAATATTGTGATATTGCAAAAGTACTCTGTATTAATTCTGAAAAAGAGAAATTAAAACTTTATAACGACAAGGAATAAAATAGATATTATGCAGAAAAGCACATTCAAGACAAGACTTTTTATTTAATTTCCAAATAGATTTCTAAAGTTTCTTAGAAGTTTGCTTTAAATTCCACTTAGCTGTGTAGATCAAATGGGATGCTGAAACACACTGCTAAATTTTTTTTTTTTGAGAAACAAAGATAGATCACATATAAAAATCTAGCTAAGATAGTTAACTGAAGAAGATTTATAGTCTCATAAGCTACATTTTAAATTTGAAATGCTAGCTTTGTAAATCTGAGAATGGAAAAGGAGAAATTCATAAACTGGAAAAATAAAATCATGAATAAACAGCAAATGGGTAAAAGAAATGTGGTACAAATATTGAAATATAAAATGAGAAAGTATATGTAACTTGCACATAAGAATTTGAAAACACAAGCATGAAATCTGAAAAGAAGGCCCAGATCCCAGGAGCAGCATGCATGTAAGTAGGCACTTTGGCCTACACACTTTTAACTTGGTCTTAACCATCCAGCAAAAAAAGTTTAACAACATGGTACAAAAAGTAAAGCCATATTAACATGCTGAGCTATAAAAGGCTCAAGTCAACAGCTTCTGACATTGTCAGCACTGCTGATAATCCACTTCTGTTATGGAATATTGGACTATGCATACAACTACTCTCTCTTAGTTCAATGAGAAGTATTTGTGCCAGTAGTATTTAGAAAAGTTATCATGTCTGCAACTTGTACTCTGAACAACTACTATGAAGAGAACAATATGCATTACATTCATTATTGTGGCCATCCTACTAACATGTTTTGAAACTTTCATTATTATTTTTCTCATTAAAATTAATGACATTTTAAAAAAGACATCTGAAAAGGGTATGGTTCCTTAACACTATCTTCTAGACTCCAGGAGAGTCATAATACCTAAGCAAAACAGAAACTGAAAGGTGAAAAGGCTCACCTTTGAAAAGATATCAGCCATAAAAACTTATAGTATTTCTATCAGAGTTTTAAATATCTTCATTATTTAAGATATTCATTTGGATAACAAGAATGGAAATATTCTCATTAAGTTGGCTACAAAACAATATTCCAATAACAGTGTAACATAAAGGTTTATAAGTTATTTAAATGAAATCTGAGGTGGGTGGATATGAGTCTTTTCAGCAACCCTTCTCAAAATTAGACATTGGGCCTGATAATATTCCTTTTTCTGGATTTTTCCACAGTCACTGCACTAGGGGAGCAAAAACCATAGAAAGAATTGAAGGGAGGTTATGTCTCTCATGGTTACACAACTACTTCATATTATAAAAAGAAATTTCAAATTCTTTGAAATACACAAAAATTCCTTCCTTTAGATAATATATATCTTTCTCAAATCAGTGGGAAACTGCAGTCAAAACAACAGATATAAACAACATGAGAAGCATCCTAACTCAATAGAAAATGATAAGTGGACTTACAATTTCTTCACCTAGTAGATATTTTATAGACAGGGAGCTCCAGGGTAATAGGTCTTGTAAGCAAAGTGGGCTCTAGGGATTGGAGAACAAGGAAAACTTGCTTATGGAAAAAACCATGAAGACATGTGTGGAAAATACAAATCAAGTGATGGCCCATTGGAATAAGTAAGAGATGCAACACAAGCCCCAAAGGAGCAAGTTCATTTTCCTGTTTGTATTAAAATGAAAAACTGTCACACTCATAAGTTACACACACACACACACACACACACACACACACCACAGTTACCTAAACAACCTAAACAAATAAAAAAAAACTATTAAATAAGTCCTTAGAAATGGACAAACAGTTAGGTTACTGAATGTGGGATCTTTCTTTTGAAAAATATCTACTTGTTCAATATATCTATGAAATAGATCTTAAAATTCCACTCGAACTTTAACAGTAAAAAGGATAAACATTCTAAATTTATCTGGCAGCGTCAATGTACAACAAAGAACATTATTTGGCAGGGGGCTTGATGAGAAAGAAATACTGATGCTGGATGTGAAAGCTAAAGTTATTAAAACACAATGCTGATAAGGCCTCAATAAATATATAATTTCAGAATGATTCATGGAGTTAAAAGAATATATTAAATATCAGTGAGGAAAAAGTAGAGTACCAGTTTCTTATGTCTGATAATCTATTTGTTTTGTGGTATACATAAAGGAAAGCAGATAGAATTTCTTTCTTATCATATCCTAAAATCTTCTTTATCATCTAGAAATATTAAAAAATACATTAGAAATTTGTGAATGTTGGGAAAATATTGAAGAATACTTTATAAATTTTTAATAAGAAATGACTGCTTCAGAAAGACATGAAACTAAAAGTATCATAAAGGAAATGCTTTACAAATACGACCATGTTAAAATCTTAAAACTGTTTCTCTTGAAAAAATCCCAACAAAATACCCTTGAAACACACATGAACAAACCGGAGAGAGAGAGAGAGAGAGAAAGAGAGAGAGAGAGAGAGAGAGAGAGAGAGA
>PVJA010008567.1:0-17576 GCA_004027025.1 Myocastor coypus | reverse complement strand
AAAATGACAGCTGAGAAATCAAGGCCAAATTTTATGGTTACTTGGTACTGAATTAATGAGCTTATGTTCAAGAAATAGCTTTCAGTCACTGAGAAAAACAACAAGTAGTAACATTAGAAAAGGAAATGAACAAGCGACTTAGACAATGAGAAACACAAATGCCCCAAATTAATTATTAAAAGAATTTCAATCTTATGAATAATGAAATTCATCAAAGGAACAAACTTTTTAAATCCATCTAGTGAGAAGAGTATGATATGAAGTATTAACAATAGGAGGAAATGGGCCCTTTTATTTTCCATTGGCGTTTACTGGAGTTGCTTTTTAATGTGTATATTGATGATATTAGAATTTTAAAAAACATACTTCAATTGGATGATTTTGCTCCTAGTATGTATTGATAGGGCTATTCATTAAAAACATATTCATGCTCAGAGAAAATTGAAAGAGTTCAAAACGCCACTGCATTAGATATAAGTATACAATAGCCAATTGTTTTCTGCTCTGCAATTATTCTTCAAGTGAACCATATGAATATATATATATATATATATACATATATATAATTTTAAAAACTGAAATATTTTAGCAAAAATGCAGCGATGTATATAAAGTTATGCTCTCCAAACTCACAATACAGTAATCAACAGTAGTTTTTGAATCTACTTTCACATTTCTAAAGAAGTATGAGGTTACCAAAATATGCTACAAATTCTCCCCACAAAACCAAGTATCTTATTCACCTTTTCATAAGCAAATCATGACTTTGAACTCAGCATATTGCATCCATATTCTAAACAGTCACCTAGCCGGAACCACGGAAGTCATGCCGAAAGACGGCTCCCATGAACCTGCATGACGTCTCTATCTCTGTGATCCTCCCTTCCCACCTATGTGGATGACCAAAGAGGGAAGATACTTAACTTACTTCATGAAGAACGAACAGGGATGGAGAAAATGAATGAAATGAATGAAACACCTTCATTTTTTCGTAGATGTTCATTAGGGCTACTACATAAAAGTAACCTTTGTCAATATGGTTCTACATTTAGAAAGCAACAACAATCAAGCACAGGCAGGAGAAACATTTACCTCACATCCGTTGCTTTACTCATATCCTTTTATTTGAAAAGAACTGTTAATGCTTACACAGAAAAGTAGATTTGCCCTGTGGATTAATGATGGAATTTCTACACTTTTACTACTGCAGAGCTCTGATACTTATATTTTGACTGGTATTGTAACTGTTCAATGTGCAGAGAACTGATTTGAAGCAGACGATGTACAAGATCATTTGCTATAAACATTTAAAATTTGACACTTACTGCCAAGATGCTCTTCCAAAGAGTGCTCCAGTGACGTAGGAGAGTGGTGAGCCATCGGTCTGTTTAGTCAGTGTGTCTTCAGGATTGTACAATTTAAGGTATCTGTTGCTGCAGAAATTGAGGTGTTTCAAATTCATAAAGTAAATTATGGGAAATTCCATAAATGTCATATATTTTAGTTTTGTCCTCTTTACTTTTATAGTCCTTCTCCTACTGAAGGACGAGTACACTGTCTAGATATAATCTTTACTATTTATGCTACTACAAAAGAGTGCTTCTGATGGTCATGTATCCTCAAAATAGATTTGATGGATACATATAACTACTGATTTTACATACATTTGTGACTAAGATCTTTATTAAAATTTTCTTTATTCACCTTATTTTGATTTCTGTCAATTTTCTTTTTCTTTTTTTTTGCCTTCAATGTTCTACATAAGTAATCTTATCTATCAATAATCTGTCTTCTTCTTGTCTATTTATTTGT
This sequence comes from Myocastor coypus, assembly GCA_004027025.1. Lineage (NCBI taxonomy): Eukaryota > Metazoa > Chordata > Mammalia > Rodentia > Myocastoridae > Myocastor > Myocastor coypus. Next base: position 15,764 of record PVJA010008567.1, on the reverse strand, counting down.
TTAAAATCTCATTGTTTTTCTAATGGAATTGACTAGGATACTGGGAAAAAAATTAAATGATATTTGTTACCCTGTGTGATTGCTCAGTTTTTATCCCACACTTATTGCTTAACAGTAACACCATGTATTACTTTTACACTTTTAAACTGATTAAAATGTTTCAAAAAAGATTCTTTTTCTTAAAATTCTGTATTTTGTTAAGCCTAGTAAATAATAGCTTTCATGGTGTTCAATCAGGCTAAACTGATTCCAGATCATGGATATGTTAGCATATTGGAAAATTTTCCCTCTTTGCATTTTCTGGCTACTTCCAAATCCTGCTATTAAAAGTATTAGAATAAATATTCTAAAAAACATTTATTCCCTGAGGAGCAAAAATAATTTTTAATGCAAAGTGCATCATGGTAACATAAAAACTGTTACTGAGAGTTAGAGCCACCTAGACCTGATCCAAATGGGTACGTGACACGGATGACCACTAGGAGAGGATGAATCATGGTAGAAAGCTGAGGGCTTGTCTCACTTTCTCATCACTGGGACAAAACAGCTTACAGGTAGAGTCCAAAGATTACTGTCACCAAGGGAGCAATGCACAATAGCAGAGCGCAGAGGAGGAAAGTTGCTCAGCCTGTGGCAGCCAGGAAACCAATAAGGCAAGGAAAAGCTGGGGACAAGAAAGAGAATTAAGAGGTAAAGATTTAACACTCACACGTACTAATTTCCCATGTTATGTACATTCATTATATATTGCTAGAATATACGGATCAAAATGTTTAAACAAAGAATATATAAAGAAGACTTGGAAACTCAAAAATAAAAAGCCAAGTAAAGCGCAACTTTTTTTAGGAAAGAGCACAGCCAGCTAGGTCACAGCCCCAAGGGAGCCACCTCCAGCCAAGCTCCACCTCCTAAATCTTCATTCAACAGCTGAACTCATTGAGGATGAGTCCCCTGGTGCTTATAGCAACCCAGGAGCCCATCGCCTTCCAAACATCTGAGACCCTAGGGGAATATTTTACATCTACACTGTGACACTGAGTTTCAGGTGTTCTATCTAATAGTTGCTTGGTTTTGTTTTGCTATTTCATTGGCTGAAACCAGAGCCATTAGTAAACCTGCATTCTGGAGTGTAGAATGCACTACTTGATCGTAAGGAAAACGATTTTAAGCTCTAAAAAGGAAAATAGACTTGTTTTATTATATTATTAAAAATTTTAGTTTAAGCAACACTTCGTTTAAGATACAGAAATGTCATTGTTTTTACACTTAACTCATTGCAGGGGCATTCAGCCGTCTGAAACGTGCAAGAGTCTTATTGACCCATGTTCTCTAAGTTACCTCTCTACTGTATTGTGTCCTCAGTATGAAGGAAGATGTGAGGAAACAGGGATCAGGGTGAGGCTGGGTGAGAGTCATTCAGAGAAGATGCAGTGTAAGTTACTTAGGAATTTATCTTCATGGAATCCCAGAATTTCTTACAGAGAAAACATAGCCTTTTTTGGGAAGCCCAGCTCTCACCATCAGAGCCTTGCTGTGGCCTAGGAGAAGTTCTCCTTGATTCCCCAGTTTTGTACTTCTGGTAGTAATACTTCCATTGCATTCCTTTGGTATCCAGAGGTGGCTTTCTACCATTTCCATTCAGTTGGTGACTTTGTTGTGCCTTACAGGGCCTCTTCTCTCCTTTCCTAAGTGTATAACCGCTTTGCTGCAAGAGATTCTATTGCAGTCAGTTTCAGATTGCTGGGGCCAGAAGTCTCACAGTCATTGCCCAAAGCAGGGGAGGTTTATCTTGGCTCATGATTTCAGGGGTTTCGGACCATGTTTGATGAGCTCCAAGGTAACATCATGGTGGAGGGTGCTGAAGGGAAAAGATGCTCAGTTCACAGTGGCTGGGGGCAGAGAGAGAAGGTGAAGAGCCAAGGGACTCGAAGAGGCCTGGCACAGGAATGCAGCCCTGCAGGTCGTGCCTCCAGGAACACATCTCTTCTCACTAGGTTGCACCTCCCGACCATATATCCAGCTTTGCACATACTGATGGGTTCATTCATTGATGATCCAGGTATCTTCTGATACATGAGCTCTTGAGAGGTGTTTTTGGTCCAAATCAACAGATTCTCTGTGTTTAAATCACACAGAGAGTTTCCTGCTTCCTTACTGTTTGATATATAACGTACATTAAAACAAACAAACAAACAAACGTCCAGCCTATGCCTTCCTGCATCCAGGTGGCAGAGAGGCTCGGGTAGGCTAACTTCCAGGTCTCAGTACAGTTTCACCACTGAGTCAACTTCTGCTGCATGCAAACCCAGTAACTAATTGGAAAGTCCTTGGCGATTGATAAATGGAGTGGAGCAGCTTAACGATACTGTGTAAGAGCCTTGGAATCCTTGCTTCTAGAAAAAATAAACATTTTTGGATGTCTCCAGAAATAAACCCAGGATTTCTGTATTCTCAACCATTCTTTATATTTTTGTTTTTGAGGCAGGACATCATTCAGTCATTAAGTTGCTCATGCTGGGATAGAACTTCAAATCCTGTTACCACGGACACTCAGAATTCTGGGATTACAGGAGTGAATAAACCGGTTTTGACCTTACTTTCAAATAGCTCGATGAGCGAAAGAAGCAAAATGTTATCAGCTGGCATTTGAGCTTCCCTGCTCAAATGAGCAGGGAAGCTAGTAGTTTTGCTGAAAGTGGTTTGCCTGAGAGAAATCCCTGGTGTCAGGTACTAACAAACCTTTTTAAAAATAGGTGTCCGTGACAGATATGGAGTTTGAAGTGCCTTGTTATCTTAGCCCCAGTATCGCAGAATGCAGCTGAAACAGAATTTTTTCAAAGAGATAGTTAAGTTAAAACAAGGAAGTTAGGCTAAACTTTAGTTCAACTTGACTTTTTTGGTTTTTTCTAAGAAGAGAAAATTGGGGCATAGCATGAATTGGATAGACACAATGGAAGCGCTGTCTGAGGACACTGCAAGAAGACCTCGTACGCACTGAAGAGCTCCTGGAAGAAATTACATCAGCCAAAACCTCAGTCTTCAACTTTAGTTTCTAGAACTATAAGCGAGTATCTATTTAAACTCCTTTTCCAAAGCATTTTGTTATGCCAGCCCACAAAACAACTGCTGTGTACTTGTGTTCTGTGACATAAACTTCTTTTATGCCGAACTGCCCAGAGATAGTTGCAGTCACACAAGTCTTCTATGAATTTCATTCCTGGATTGGTGAGGGTGTTTTGTGGTACTATGGAGGGCCAAAGAGCCATGCTCTGTGTCCAGCTTAGTGAGTTCTCTGGAGAGAATCGCTGGAAAGGCACACGGAAATGGAGAGCTCCCCAAGGTTGGGAGCATGGAACAGTGGGCACTCGAAATACAGTGCTGTCCAGATCTGACTTAACAGCCTTGTCTGAGACACACATCACCCCCCAGCCAGGAAGGAGCCCTGCAGATAATAGGAGCTATCAAAATTGTGGGGTACTGTATGTGTCCTGGCCAAATTTCATTTAACCCTTTAATTAATTTATATTTCTGTGTCAGGGTCTCACTCTGTCGTTCAGGCTGACCTTGAACTCACTATGTAGCCCTGCCTGGCTTTGAACTCATGGTGACCATCTACCTCAGTCTCTGGAATGCTGGGATTACAAGTGTAAACCAGCAACACCAACCATTTAACTCTTTTTTTGGATACATTCAGTTGTTTACTGCGCTTACTGATAGAAGTGAAAACATTAAATGGATGTCCAAGTACATAGCTGAAGAAAAATGGAACACATCTAAGATATCATAAATGACTATTGATATGTAATCAATGGATTATTTTTATAAACATTAAGGTGAACAAATGAAAAGAGCTGTCTATACAAACACTCTGAAGATAATGATTGTACCAGCTTAGAGCACCACAGAAAGAGAAAAAAGAAATTTGAATATAACAGTCTCATAACAGGCATATACACAAGCATTCTATCTTTTTCTGTGCTGTTCCTTAGTGCACATCCTTTATTTCATCATGGGGATGCTTACATAATTAAGTATCATCACCACCCATAGCACTGCTGGATCATTCCAGGTTGGGCAAGCTGCTCCCACCTCTTTCTCACTTGCTACTGACTTTATACAGCTCGTTGTAGCATATGTTTATGTTTTACTTTGCACAAACCGATTTTCACCACTGAACTGTGAAATCTTACTCCTTACTTCATTGTTTAACAGTGAACAGGAAAATTTCTGAACAATTATACAATGAATGTTAAATAAATGGTGATGATTTGGTGAGAGATTTACTTTGACATACAAATTAACATAGATTACAATATTGCAATAGTAGGAACATTTCATACAAAACAGAACATGAAGCCATGTAGTCACAGTGGCACTAAGGAGCTCTTGTAAGTGGGAAGGGTACAAGCATTGAAGGGAGGGGTGGGAAATGGGAAAATATTGAGATATATCATATCCAGAGACAAATTCCTCATGATGAATGGGATCATTATGTATAGCAAACAAGTACTAACAAAAATAAATAAATTAATTAAAAGTTGGTTGGAAATCTATATAAGTGCTGGAATAATTATGGACATGTTTGAAATTTTGGCCTATTTTGATATTCAGTTGTTATGGTATTTGTTAATCTGCCTGCTCTTCTTGTAACTAATTTGCTTTGCCTTGTTGATTTTCAGCTTGAGGTTTTTTTTTTTTTAAACATGTCTGCTAAAATATAGGACATCATACAAGTACTAATTATAAAATATTACACACCATATGTTGTAATGTAGTTGTTATGGTTTGTGTCTAGTTGTTACCCCAAAGTCTCACGCAATCATGGGGCAGGGACATCTAGAGTTTGAGACTTACCTCATGATCCTTGCGATTATGCGTTTTAGTACTGATGGAATTATGGGTCTGAGTACTTCTGGGATTATGGGTGTGGCCTGAGGCTGATAGGCTGAGGCAGAGAGCCTGATCGTAATATAGAGACAGACTCGCGCTTTTGCTCTCTGCTCTCCTAGTTATTCCATTGCCTCTCATGCCATTGTTGCTGTTCCACTGCCATGAACTGCTGCTCTCTGCCATGTGTCACTCAGCCTTGGAGCTGGCCAAATATGGACTGAAACCTCCAGTAACTGTGAGCTAAATAAACCTTCCCTTCCTTTATTTTGGGTGTCCTGTACTTGTCCCAGCAAGGAGAGAAAAGTAACTAAGACAGTAATTTATATTATTTATAGTTATTATAAATGATGAAATATTGCTTTTGAATTGACAAATAAAGTCATCAATTTGAAATGGAGAAAGACATGAAGCCAAGAGGTCTACTTTTCCTATTGTGTTAAAGGGTACAGTGCTGGCAAGGTTTTTGGTATAATTTAAAAGAGAAAGATTATAATATGTAGAGAGAAATCAAGTATTTTATGAAAAAGGATATTATTTTAATTTAAGAGTAACACTTTGACTGGTTATGTGGGTGAGAACCCAAGTATAAGGAATATAATAAATGAATAAAACACGGAATTAGAAGTAAAATTGATAAATAACGATAATACTAGTTATTTTGGGGCAAAGTAGTGTGAGAAAAGACTTTTGGAGGAAAAGAAAAATCTGAGAAATATTGGTTAAACAGAAAAAAAAGAATTTGTACAAATATTCTAAAAGTTTTTCACAGTCAGTTTGCTCCCCTCAAAACTGCATGAAGTTCTTATAAGTTTCGAACAATGCATGGTTTAGTGGTAAGAGGATTACATTTAAATTTTGTGTAAGACACGTTGTTGGAGATTTTGTCATTCTACAACACTAATTAGTGTTAAGGAAAGAGTTACCTTGGGGCCATTGAAATCAAGATTTTGTTGAAGATCACTGAGGTTATTTAAAAGGTATCTCTGGTAAGCTCTGGTAGACTGAAAAATGAAGGCTCCCTGGAGGTCTCTGAGAGGACCTCAAATAGCTCTGTATCTGAGAATGAATATAATTAAAAATTCATTTCAGAGAGCTCAAATTCAGAAGTAGCCAGGAAATAGAGGAAAGAAAAATATCTAGGTTCTTGCTTTGTAAAGTGACAGCTGACAAGATCACAATGACCTTAAAATGAGGCATAAGCTACTACTCTAGGAAGATGCCAAGCAAATTCATGCACAGCACGTGGGCAGATTGGGTTCTTTTAGTTGAGTGAGCTCACGTTAGGTCATTGGGCAATCGCTGTAATATGGCTCCTGAGACTCCCTGCTCAGTAAGGCAACAACATGGGTGAGTGTTACACACTGGTTTCAGTTGGATACAGATTTTTTCTAATTCTCTTATCACTAGAGGTTGCTGCAGGAACTGTGCTCAGGTGGAAATAGTGTCACTGAAGTGCAATGTCTAGAGAGTGGGCAGGGTAGCTGCCCTTCATGCTTCAACATCTTTGTGTTATTGTAGCCACCTACATAAAGGTCATTTTGGGCACTGAATCTCTATGGCATTTGGAGACATGTATACTAATAAAGACAAGTCTATTTGTTTTTTCAAAACTACCAACAAAATGGGCTTGGTGTCAAGTAATTTTCATTTTCATCTGGTGGAAGACTTTAGCACCTCTATGTTCTTAGCATATGAATAGAATTGGCATTTAGTTTCCAGGTAAAAGAGACTGCTGGGTAGGCATCCAGAACTCCATGGCTGAAGGTCAAAAGCAAAAAGCATGGGAAGAAGTGGATTTGGGTTATTCCTATTAGATTGCTGCCTAAAGTTTGGTGGGACTGCATGGCATATTGCTCACATGTGAGCAGACATCAGAGAGGTGCTCTGCCAGGCCTGTCCAAGCTCACAGAGTGGCTGTGCTCTGAAGGAAGGTTAATTGCATGGTGGCCATCACTGAGGGACGGCATGAACAGAAAAAAATAAAAAGAGAGAGAGAAATGCCCAGATTTATTAGATAGAAGGAAAAAGTAGAGAAACCACAAGAAGAGGGAAAAGTTACAAAAGCACAGGCTGGTGGTACGACTCATTGTCTGCATCCCTTTCTCTATTTAATGTCTGAAATCATTTTCATGAGTAAACTGTTAAACATGAAAACAGCCTGCGCTCTTCCCTTCCCCAGGTGAAGTCTCTCTCTCATTCTTTCTTTGTCTATCTTCCTACACATCTGTCTCTGTGTCACTGTATGTGTCTCACCCACAACTGCATTAATATTTGACACTGCCTTCATTAGTTTCATCATTAGATCAGATCATCTTACTGACCTTTAACAAAGGACTGTTTACCCAAAGAAATAGTTGCTGCTACTTAATTTGTTTCCAGGAAGCTTCACATTACTTTTTATTCTGTGTAGAATATTTTTTATTTTAAAATTCAAACTTCCTCTGTTGATGATCCTTAACTTTCCAATTTTTATGGAGAGAGCATTTTGTGATCATTTAGTAGCCTTATAGACCTTCATTATCTTCATGTGGGAATGTTTTCCTGGGCTATCCTTGAAGTTTGCTGCTGTCTTAAAACACACAATTGATCACTACCATTCCATACTCTGTCTATAGCATTTTGTCCCCAGGTTGTGCAAGTATAACAAAAACCATGTTTAGGGCCATTTCTCTCCAAAGGAATAGAAATGACATAGCCATACATTGTCCATGTAATGAAGAGTGCTGCTGCCAAGCTCTGCCAAGTCTACCTTTCTGTCATCCTTCCTGATGGCAGGGCCAACATGCTTTCTGCTTATTGGTTTATAATCATCACTTAGAGAAACTCAAGGAAGCTTTCTAGATCCCTGGAAAATGGTGAAACAGACTTCCTATCATCCTGACAATGCCTCGATGTTAAAATATAGTCATTTAGTTCACCCCCGCTATTTATCCTTTCTAATGGTATGCCAATTACACAGGGATTATTCTGATTTCTAAAATCATCAGGAAAATGTTTTCTCTGACTTCATCTCATAATCAATGGCAGTGTGTAATAAGGTGGATCATTAGTTGTGAAAAACAAATTTGATCACCCTTTCTCTTTTGGCCAAGACTGAAGCAATTAATAAGCAGATTTGGACACTTTTTCCTTGCTCTCTCTGTCATGGACAGGCACAGCAACTGGTTGTGGCTGCAGGGGGCAAGATTTTCCTCATTGCCATTTTCCTGACTTCAGATCTCACTCTGAGCGTGATTGAATGAAAAGGGAAGACGAGGGTAGATGGAACTTATGCCATTTTAACCTCTGTGGAAACCTTGTCAAATATTTTATGGGGCACAATTATCTTGGTAGAGAGCCATACCACAGCCCAATTTCTTATTTTTCTGAAAATCAATCTTAACTAATTAACTTTTATTTGCCTAAGTCTAAGAACACTAAAAATAGGGCAAGATCCCACTCTTGTAATTTTTATGAGCATTAGACAAAAGGATTTCTGTTAGGGAGGTATGGGACTAGGTAAACAGAAACTCATCTAATACTCATCTTCCTGGTAAATAAGAAGACAAAGTTTTTGGAGAAAAGTAAATCAAGTAGAAAGAAGATCCGCAAGGAAGTATAGGAGATAGAAAGACCTGTGAGATCCAGCTTCACCACTTAGAGCTTGGTGCCACAATTTTCTCTTTTTATACTTTGTACTTTTCTGAGAACCCTTCCTACTTAGGTTGGCTAGTGAGTTTTTCTTGCAGAAGCTAAGTTGAGTTCTGTCAACTTTTTAATGTCCTTTTACCTCCTCCAGCTCTGCCACTGACACTTTTCTACACTGAGCTTGGCCTTCAGGCAACACATAATGGCACCTCCTCTCCCTGCAGAAGAACTATCCCATATTGCCTGGAGCACTGCTTTCCCTCAGGAAGACCTTACAATTTCCTGTTGCAGACATCAGTAAATAGGATTTCAAGACAACAAATAGTGCTGCAGTACCTTTATTAAAGGAATGAAGTTGATCTGCACAGTTTGTCCTGAGCAGAGCAGAATCTAACATATATTGACACATTTTAATGGTTTTTCTCTGCCTCCATGTTAGATAAGAATATGGTCAAGACAGAGACAGGTAGAGGAGTCCAGGCAAGGAAGAGGATGAGGCAGAAAATAAGGCAAGTAAGGACAGCAATACTTCCCCAGTGCAGTCTAAGAGGCAGGAAGAGCACTTCAAAAATTAGTTCAAACGCTTTCTTATTTTTTCCTTCATGTACAATCTTATAGATTTCAAAGAGACTTTACATGCAAAATCTTTATATGAGTCCTCAATAAAATATTTATGTGAAGGAAGAACATGCAACAAAATTGAAATTTAAGAATTTAAGTAACAGCCTTGAAATCTCCTTAAAAATTACATGATGCAGCCACCATGGATTCAAATCAAGAGTACCTGAGTAACCTCCAGCAGGTCTTTCATTTTTATGCCTATTTAATTATGCTTCCTTCACATAGAGACATTTGATGAGAACTGTTGTTTAATGGTAGGTAGATAAAGAGCACTATGCAGGTTAGATGAGAGAGTATCGAGAGCAACAGACTCAACATCAGAAAAGACCACTATGCAGGTGGCTGAGGGCTATGGTAAGGCTTTAGAGATGGTATTTTAGAGGTTAACGATCAGGACAATTGAAAGAGTTCCAGACTCCACTCAACAAACAAACCAAAGGCAAACAGAAAGGCATGACTGTGAACATTCTCAAGAAATGATATTGCTTTTGGGAACATCTGTGAACATTATTGAGAGAAAAAGTGAAAATCACATGACATTGTTTATCATGTTTATGTAACATCTTTTACTGTGGCAAGCAGCTATAAAGAGATTAAGCCTTCCCTGATTTCCATGATTTTAGTTCTGTAACATAGTGTGTGTTCATTCATGCATTTTGTTCTGGGAAATCCCATGCATATTTGATAGTTAAGTTTTTAAAAGTTTATCTCATGTTTATGACATAGGATGTTGTCATTCATTGAGGATGTTAAATTATTCTGGGTACCTTCCAGTTTTTGAAAGTCTCATTCCCTTTTCTCCTTCCATACAATCTTTATTGCGTGCTTTGTACTTCATCTCATTCAAATAAGAACTTGCTATATGCTATTTAAGTTTGTGTGCCTGATTTATTTGACTCAACATTATATTTTTCAAGGACACTCATTTTCCTATAAATATCTCAAAAACATTCTTTGTATGTAGCCAACTAGTATTTCATTGTATAGATGTCACATTTTCTTTATTTAATCATTTATTGATGCATAACAAGTTGTTTTCAGGATAGCTATTATAAACTGTGCTGTAATAAACATTTTAATGGTTAAAACTTTAAAAATGTGAGGGTTATATAACTGACTCTTTAAAGTTGGCATACATATACTCTTGACGATATATATACTTTTGTTAACATACTCTTGATAATAACATAATTGTTAACAAATATTTTAGAAATCATTTTGCTTGGACTTGTTTAAAGGAAATTTGTGGGATTACATTGCTTTACACATAAGAAGTATATTTCTGCAGTTTTTGGCCTTAATAAAATTTATTTCAGTAAGCTGCTTGCCAGTGAAATATATATGGCATAGGAAATATATTCAGATATTTATCGACGCTGGCCTTCTTTTTTGTTTCATGCATTGAAATTAAAACAGACACACTGTCATTAGGAAAAGGACAGAATTTTCCACAAAACCTTGCTGAACTATTGAGCTAATAGTAGCAAGTTCTTACTTTTAAATTTTGTATCATATATTTCCTTTATTTCTAGTTGGGCATTGTTTCACTTGTGTCCAAAACTCTTCTACTGAACCCTGAAGTTCTGCCTTGTTTTCTACTTCAGAATCCTGTTGCAGTCTTGCTGTTGTGAGATTTTTTTTCTTCAGTTTCTCAGTTCCCTTTGCCCAAGTTCATTCTTTGTGGGCGCCAGCCAGCTTTAAAATACAGAAAACTTAACTTCATAAAACATAAAAATGAAGAATGCCAGCTCTGCACCTTCTTATCCTATGTGAAGCTAAAATCTGAACAAAAATCCTAGCTCTCTCAAGTGAATGTATCAATGCCAATTTTGTTGTGTGTGAAGAGTTAGTGGCATGGAAAGTCATGCAAAGTGACCCATTCTTTTCATACAGGAGAGAAAAGACGAATGCTCCTCAAGGTATACTATCTATCTATCTATCTATCTATCTATCTATCTATCTATCTATCTATCTATCTATCTATGCAGATGCCCCAAGTGCCTTGTAGCAATAAGCATGACCTTTGACCTTAGACTGAGTTCTAATGAATGTGTCTCATAGCCACTCTGGAAGACACTTGCTTAGGCTAAAGCAGGCTTTAGTCTCAGACACGTGCCAGATGACTCCTCCATGCGATTTCTGTGTAATTCTACTCCTCTGCTGCCTTCCTCAGTCAAGTCTGAGAGAGGGCCCCTCCTTACCCATGAATGAATAGAAAGTTGGAGGTTGTGCATATGCATATATGTGGCTTCCTTTCTCCTGTTATGTAAGCAGCCTCCTCACATCTTTAGTTTCCATCTGCTCACTGTGTCCTTTTATGCCTTAGCATAAAACTTAAAGCTTCTCAGATGGCATCTTTTGCAAGACATGGTTTGTCTTGAGTGAAGCACGCAGAGCTGGTAATGTATACGAGAGCTATTAGTGCCAAAGGCCACTGGTGGTGAAAGTGGCTGGCAGGGTGAGCTGATAACACTGGATATGCCCGGCAACAAAGGACAGCAGAGGGCAATGGAGAAATGATGGAAGATGCTCTAAGAGCCCCCACCTCTAGTGGCTGGAGCAGTTCCTGGGATCTGTGGGTAGCTATGGGTTCTGAGTGTAAGGAGGGCTGCTTACCCTTAGAGCTGATAGCCACAGGCATTCAAAGATCACAGCCATTAACAGTAAAAGAACTACTCTTTGCCTATGATTTCTGTACAAACTGAGCAAAAGAATCTTTTGTGGCCAATAATGGGGATCTTTCTCATTAGAGAGTTCCCCAAAAAGAAAGTGAATAATGGTGATAGCCATCAGCAGGTTTAGGAATCAGACCTTGCCTGGTTTCCAATTTATAAGCAGTTAAGTATCTAGTGATACTTTGTAAAGGAGGATATCTTAGTAAAATATTTATTGGCACAGTAGCTAGAACATTCTATGGTCTAGTCCTTGTAAAGGATCATTTCCTCATCAGCTCATTTTCTTAAACAGCCTCATTGAGAGCATTTTTAACATGCACATTTCTGGACAAGATGATCCAATTTTCTGATATTTCAGAGTTATTCAATAGAGATTTTAATAAACGCTGTCCCCCTTCTTAACTATGGTTGGTTTCATGCTTACAGCTAAAAGCACTGATACAATTTCTATCTGTGAGTCCAAAAAGCAAAACAAAAATAGGTAAGAGACAAGATAGCTGTTAAAAAATTGCTTGGTATTGTAGTCATCTTTTACAGATGAATGGGCATGTTAAATATAAATTGACATAAAAAGGCAGAGGAATACAATATGCTTTTTATATATTTTCCCCTGTATTTCTATTCAGTCTTCCAGTAAGTTAGGTAACCAGGTTCTGTGCTACTTTGCTTCAAGGAAATCTTGAATTTGAAAACAAACATCATTCTTCTACACTAGATTTTTATTTTCTAGTAATCTAGGAATTTAGATAAGATTATGTTAGATGTCCCCCAGGGAATGGAAAGAATGACTTATAAGAGAGAAGAAAGAAAAACAATTTTCCTCATATAAAAGAGTTTCCTTCAGGTAGCGTTAAAAGGAAGGAAAATCTTCAAGGATGTGGCTCACTGTCAGTGCTATGGGGGGGAGGGAGGGAGGACTTCAGGCAGGAATATTGTTAAGTCCCAAGCTTGCTAAATATCCCTTGGTGCCAGTGTGTTAACCAGAGGAATCAGGAGGAAGGCTGGGCATGAGGGACACGGAGGAATGGATTCCCATGTCATGTGCTAAGCAATGGTAAGAGGACCAGAGAGCCCAGCACATTTTTAGTAAGGACAGAAGTCATACTTGATTAGGGCCCACCATTTGGACTTCATTTTTCCTTAATACTGCAAAGCCATAGCTCTAAAAAGAGTAACAATCTGAGGGGCCATGGTTTAGAATTTTAATATGGTAATTCTAAGGCCACAGTGTATCCTGTGATGATTATCATTTGCCAAATTTTAAAATTATATCTATTTTATAATCATATATAATAATATATATTATATATATTCATGTATTTGGGACAAAGTCTCATTACACAGATCAGATCAGACTCCTAGTGATCTTTCCTGTTTTCAGCCTCCCAAGTGCTTCGATTACAGGCATGTGCTACCACAGCCGGACTCAGCTGCGGGTTGGGCATGCCCACGAGTGGGGCCTGTGTGTCTTGTTGTACTGAGATCAAACCCTGATCCCTGTCCTTGCCTAAGCAGGCTCTTAATCTGCTCAACTATTTCGCTGGAACCTGTTTGCCCAATTGATCTTGAAATAATATGAAACACTTGGATATATGTTAGTTTTGCTAATGATGATGTTACTAGTAATGGAAAGAATAATAACTGTTTCTCAATGTTGATATGGTCTTAGGTACTTTTCCAAGCATGTGTCTGATAACTCATTCAATTTCTACTGTAGCTAATATAATAGATATTACTTTATTCTCACTTTATTAATGAGACATGTGAAGCATATTTTAATAATATTTATAAACAGTCTGCTGTTATTTTTTTTAATAACAAAAACAAAATCATGATTATTTAATATGCAGCCAATGGCATAGATGACCCTACAGTTGGGATGGGGCAGAAACTTTTGCTCATCTTCTTCTTTTCCACGTTGTCCTTAGTTTCTGAAGACTCTAGCAATGGCAAAGTTGACAGGCTGGGAGACAAGAGTCAGCAAAACCCAAAGCATTTGTCCCTGTTTCATTTTGGGGTATGGATATTTAATTCTTGAGTGTTTGATTTATAGATAAAATAATGACATAGAGCTGCTATAAATATGCTATATTTTTTAAAAATTAATGGACCTAGATTTGGTTCTGTAATAAAAATGTTGCCAAGCCTTGGTCAACAAGTGTTAATCTTGTTCCATTAGTGTTTTTTGAAGTTCTGTTCCTTGGCCTTTTGTTCGGTGCATTTGGTGTTCCTCGTGTTCTCCAGGATTTTAGTTAATTTGCTGTGAATCATGTCAATAAAGGCATACAACATGCTGCCTTGGGGCTTACTTTCCTTCTCTAGTCACATCAGGGCAAAATTTAATCTCACTGTGGTATCTGTAGAGAAAGCATTAGGTTGTGTGAGATTATTCAAGAGTTTGGGACCAAGCAAAAAATTGATTGCAGTTGTTAGCTATTTTCATTAGAGACTTAATCAAAGATGAATTTTCTTACTAGGAAGTTTAGCTATTTCCTAAATGAAACAGTGATCTTCCTTAAAAAATTGATGGTTTTGTGAAAACACTCTAAGGTAGAAATAATATACAAAGAATGGCTGTTATTGCTATAATTATTATTCTACCTCTTTGGTATAAACTATGAGTAGGAGATAGAGTATACACCAGATGAAACAAAAGAGTAAATTATTTCTTTACATAATGATACAAAACATTGAACAAAGTGATTGTCACAGTTCATTTCAACCCTGGCTACATGGTAGAAATTTTAGCAAGCTTCTCAGTAATAATGTCCTAATTGACCAAGTTCAAGTAAATCAGTAACTGTGGAGTTAAGATCCAAGTATATATAGTTTTGAAATGTTTTTAGTTAATCTAACATTAATTCCATAACTCCAGGACTGAAAATCAGTGAGCTATGGAATGAAGTATTAGGAATAGTCAACTGCTATGAATAAGTAAAATTGCTGAATAACAGTAGGTACAAGTAAGGCACAAGTTTATTTCTCTCATTTAAAAAATATTGGAGAAAGACAATGCAATACTGGTGTGGAGGCTCTAGATTATTAACAGTTGTTCTGGCTCTCACCATCTCTTTCTTAGTCTGTAGCTTTCATTCCCAAGATTATTTTAGAACAAGCTATTTTTTGCCCAACTGATATTTACTGGGCATCTATACCAGAGTATGACTCTTTCTGCATTTTAGAGAGAGGGGTCACAAAATGCCTTACTAGGAAGGTAATGTTTTAGTAAAAGACTAAATGAGGTCAAGAAGTAAGACAGGTGGACATGTGAGGCACAAGTTTTCCTAGTAAAAGAAAGCAAAGAAGTGTTAGTTTTCTAAAGAAGAAACAGAGGCCCGAAGTACTGAAGTGAAAACAAAGACGGCTTTGTAGGTAAACCTGGGTGAGAACAAGAAGGATGTGAAACATCAGGTCAGGGGCACACCGAGCTTTGTGTGTTACAATGCAACTTCCAAATTATTCATTCTCAGAGGGATGTGGAGCAGAGAAGTACCATGACCTGATTTGTATTTAGGGCCATTAAGATCACAATGTTAGGGGCTTTACCTATCAATGGAGGAGGTGAAAACAGCAAGCCAAGCCGTCACATTAGTACTCTTACCAGGGTTTGGATGATGGCAGCTTGGAGCAGATGGAAGCTGTAAAGTAAGAAGTTCACTGATTCCAGATGTAAGTTGAGTGGAGCACTAATGAGGTTTGCTAGTATGACTGCCTGAGAACAAAAGATTAAAATGAGAAAGCCTTCAAAGCCTTACTGAGAGAAGTGCAAAATGGAGCTGCTATCTAAGAAATAGGCAAGACTGTAAGAGGACAGTCTTGGTTTCCAAGAAGACCAGGGTTTGCTTGTATCATTTTTAAAATGTCTATCAGATGCAGAACATTTGACTGTGTATGTATCTGCTTCCTCTTAGTCCAAAGAGAATTATATTCTTTTGCTTTTTTTTTTTTTTT
>PVJA010008566.1:34425-64055 GCA_004027025.1 Myocastor coypus | reverse complement strand
AAAAAAAAAAAAAAAAAAAAAACAAAACAAACAAACAAAAAAAAACAAATAAAGGGTTCTGAAACAAGAAAAAACTAATTTCTTTAATAAAAAAAAACAGAGAAGACACAAACGGACATAAATCAGTAGTAAAAGAGTATATAATCAAGCATCTTTCACAGTAGATTTTGTAATACTTAAATCTATTCTACACTTTTACCAGTAATTAAGAAAAACTAAATGTGCATGTAGTTCCATAGTAGCAAGACTGCTTCACATATGCAAGGTCCAGGGCTCAATTTTCAGCACCACAATAAATAAACTAATGTAAAATGAAGTCAAGAACATGTTGATTTAAAAAAAAAAAAAAACACACAAACCATATTGATCTATTTTGACAATAGTTTGTTTCATTCTTTTTTTTTGTTTTGTTTTGTTTTTTGGCGGGATCAGGGTTCAAACTCATGACCTTGCACTTCTCAGGCAGGCACTTGTGCCACAGAGCGACCCTAGCCCCTAATAGTTGGTTTCAGAACTATATTATTAATTACAATTCAATCAAAAAATTAGGGATTTGTTTTACTAGCAGTCAAGGACAATTATCAGTAAGTAACAAGCAGAATGATCTTTAGCTATTCACATTTGGAACTGTATGTAATTGCACATTTGTTATACATCTACAATGACAAACACAGATCAATTTCAGCAATTTTCAAATTTATGTACTTCTAACTCCAAAACACAAAAATGAACTTAATAGGAGAAACACTTAGCTTTATTAGGGATGAGGGGTTTGAGACAAGCGCTCACTTTGTAGTTCAGGCTGGCCTTGAACTCATTACATATCCAAGTGCCCACCCCCTTACTCTTGGGAAAGGAAGATAAAAAATATGCTTCCTGTCAGAACTATTAGATACATTATAAACTATTATATTTTTCAAGATATAACATTTAAGAAGAGTAACAAACCAAGGATCATTAAAGGGAAGGACTATTATACAGAAAGACTCCACCTAGGAGGTATGAGAAATAACTATTCAACATGGAGAAATAGGTTGATAGACTGGAACTTAAATTCTAGAAACTTAACTCTGATCTGGATTATGTTCAGTACAGGATGGAATATGAAATCAAGTCTAATCATCAAGACTCTGGAGAAGAGAAAAATCCAGCAACGATCTTAAAGGAACTGTCAGCAATAAAGTTTCAATACGAAACTTAGTATGCTCGTTTTAAACCTGTTGCTATTGAACAGAAAGAGACTAAGAGCTGCATTTACACTACTTTGAGTAAGTTTATGACCATGATATAAGAACTACAAAAGCAGAGAGACATGGAGCTATTACCAGTAACTCAAAAAGAAAAAGCTGAATAGAACAGTTAAAATCTCACATGCCACACACTTATGAAGAAATAAAGTTGCAAAAGAGAACTCTAATGAAAAAGAGATTAATTCCAGAGAAATATAAAAAGATATCTTGTTTATAGTTCATGGGTTTGGGGTGGTCAAGTAGAAGGAGGCTTGGTTTGAGTGACTAGTGCCCTTTCATAAGAGAAGGATTAAGAAGGACAGATATTAATAAAATTCAACCAAAGGGTGGAGTGGAGATAAATAAATACATATGCTATATACTTTTATTTTATTCTATTTATTTATTTATTTATTTATTTATTTTTGTCTTTTTGAGACAAAGTCTCACTATGCAGTTCAGGCTGGCCTTGAGCTCACTTTTGTAGCCCAGGTTGGTTTCGAACTTGCACTGATCCTCCTGCCTCAGCCTCCCAAGTGCTGGGATTACAGGTATGCGCCACCACACCCGGCTTTTTGCTGTATAATTTTAAATAAGGACGTTCCTTAATACTAATTTTGTATCTGTTTTCTTTTTGCATTACTAGGATAACAGATGTTCTGGCTTACTATAAAACAATGTTTGTACATTTTAGTCTGTCATGGAATAAATGAATGTACACTGGAATTAAAGTGTACTACCAGGGAACAACCCACTTGGGACCCCCTCCTGTTCATCTCTCAGACAGGAACTTTCTTTACCTCATTAAATACATTCTGCTCATAATAAATAAATAAAGTAAGTGTACTATAAGAAAAAAAAAGACTCCATCTATTAAAAAAAGAAAATAAGAACTTTCCAAAAATCCTGGTGTCTACCAGTTTTTCTGGTCTACTATATATAGCTTTTATGTTGTTCTTACAAAACTTTGAAAATTCAGACTAGTTGTATAACTCAGTGGTAGAACACTTGTCTAGTATACCTAAGTATCTGAGTTTGAGCCTCAAGAACAATGAAATTTGCCGGGCGTGGTGGCGCACGCCTGTAATCCCAGCACTCGGGAGGCTGAGGCAGGAGGATCGCTGCGAGTTCGAGACCAGCCTGGGCTACAAAAGTGAGCTCAAGGCCAGCCTCAACTGCATAGTGAGACCTTGTGAGACCTCAAAAAGACAAAAAAAAAAAGAACAATGAAATTTAATTAATTAACTTCAAGTCTAAGATATAAAGCTGCTTAAATTTGCTCCTGACTGACAAAACAATGGCAATTTTAACAATGTACCTATTCTCTCCTTTAAATTTTAAGGGAGAAAAACAGGCAAAAAAAACTTTGAATCTTATGTTAGAAGTAATGTAACTGAAATCCTCTGTAGGAGACGTGGAGGACATGCAGGGGTTGTTCAGGGATTGCTACAAAAGTTCATTTCAGCTGATCATGACCCTCACATAATAGGAAGTGCTGAGTATGCCTTCAATGCACACACTATCCACTTCTTGGTCCTTAACATCCACAATGCCAAACACAACAGATAGAATACTACAAATAAATGTTACTATGGGGGGGCCGGGGAGATAGCTCTGTGGCACAAGTGCCTGCCTAGCAAGTGCAAGATCGTGAGTTGAAACCCCACCAAAAAATAAAAAAATAAAATAAATGTTACTATGATAGGATATTTAAAACAGACTTGAAGGCATTTCTTTGAAAAGAAATGCAATGACTAGAAAAAAAGTAACTGCAGAAAGAAATACACTCTTCATGAAATTTTAGATTTATATTACTATTATTCAAATCAGTACTACAAGTACATGTAATGGTTTAACCAGAATTTCAAGACATATATCAGAAAACATTCAAACATAGACCTATTTGAGTTAATTTCTTCAAAATTAATGTTAAAAAAAACTGCAAGACAAAATAGAACAGAGGAGGAATAAACAGTAATTTCTGGAAGACTGCAAAAAGTGTCACATAAATGATCTGTATCTTCATAAGCATTTGTTTTCTGAGTCATCAAATTATAAGAAGTGTACCTCACAGGGTGGTTGGGCTAAAGTAGGAACAAGGAGCATTCCTTCTCCCTAAGTTCTTCCAACAGTGCTCAGATACTACTCTATAGAGTTGTATCCCCACATTTACATAAAGCTAGAAAGGACTTCTACTGCATGAAATATAAAGTAACTGAGATAGATATACCTGGTGGGAAACTCCTAACTGAAGTATCCATGAATGTGTTCAAGGTCCCTGAAATTCATTATCAACACAGATAATGACTGACCTCTGCATTAAGGCTGAGGAATGCCAGGACTCATGAAGGTTAATCATTAAGATTACACAAAACAAGCACATCTTGGCAGTAAGATTGTACCCAAAAGAATTTGTGGTTTGAGAGAATGAAAAGGGTAGTAAAACCTGAACTACAGAAAAATTTTGACATACAATACTGCTGTCTGGGAATAAACTGAGAAGACATTTACTCTTCTGCCCTAAAAATAAATATGGTCTGGGAAAATGAGCATCAAGCAGAGTAATCAAAACATATTTAGAGTCCAATTACTTTTGTGTTCATCACTACCACTTTCATGGTAATCACTACCATTTCTCATTTTAACAGCCTCCTAGTTGGTCACTATCCTTCTGTGTTTATCCTCTTTGCACAACATCTCTTTTTAAAGAAAAATCAATTCACATCAGTAATAAGTAAAAATTTCAAACATTTCTCTAGTGGCCCATAAAGAGCAACCTGGTATGATGCCTTTTTATAATGCAGTAAGAAGTGGCAACCCACTCGGGCCCCCCATCTGTTCCTATTTTGGACAGAAGCTTTCTTTCCCAATATATTTTTTGTGCTAAACTTCCGTCTCATTCCTAAAATTCATTCTTCGATTTTAGAGAATACAACTCGTCCAAGTGTTCTTCACGTTAAAAGATCAGTTTTTCTTCCTGCATCAATTGGAGGTCATTCACTGAGATCACTGGATGGAGATATGGGAATCTCACAGACAAAGTCACTTACCCCTTTAGAGTGCATCATTAAACACTGGAAAACATTTGATCCATATACACTGAGAAAAAGCCATTTAATATTTTGCTGCACATGTGCATGGCCTGCATATCCACTAGAGCTAAAATGGAGTGCAGAGGGAAGTATCAATTATGACACCATTATACAACTAGAAAGTTATTGTAAGAAAAAAGGGAAATGGTCAGAAATGCCTCATGTTTAGATGTTCTTTGCATTAAGAAGTATACCTCATTTAGTCTTACAATATAAACCTGAGCCACAGGGAGATCAGAAACCTCAGGATCCCGAGACCTGCACCACCCCAGATCCTGAGAACAAGACAGCCTCAGTCACAGCCTCATCCAATATTGCTAAAAGTAAGGCTTCCCTTGCTTGCCCTTCTAATTTAGAAGATGAAATTTCTAAGCCAGCAAAAATCCAACCTTCTACAGGGCTATACCCATCCTTAGCTTAGTTTAGACAGACTCCCCAGGGACAGTACCCTTTACAAAAGGTAAATGGACAATTTGGAACTTCCAGAGTTCATGTTCCTTTCTCACTCAGTGACCTAAAACAAATAAAGTCAGACCTTGGAAAATTTTAGATGACCCAGGTAAGTATATTGAGGACCTTAGGGGCCTCACTCAGACTTATAAACTAGATTAAAAGGATATGATGTTAATTCTAAACCAAACCTCGACTCCTAGTTAAAAAAAAAAATGGGGCCGGGGAGACACCTCCATGGCACAAGTGCCTGCCTGGCAAGTGCAAGGTTGAGTTCGAAACCCAGTCCCGCCAAAAAAAAAAAAAAAAAAAAAAAAAGAAAGAAAAGAAAAGGCAAGTCAAAACAAAACCAAACAAACAAACAAAAACTGACAGCCTTACAAGCTGCTACTGCATTTAGAGATGACTATTTTCTTATCCACTTCAAAAGACCAGAGGACAGATGGCCAGGGGAACTACTTGCTCCCACTGGAAACCAAGCAGTCCCTGCCCAAGATCCCTACTGGCCTAGCAATTATATGGGAGATTAAAATAGAAGACACTTTCAAACATGTGTGCTTAAAGGTCTAAGAAGAATAAGAACTAAGCCACTGAATTATTCTAGAATGTCAGCAATTCAACAGGAAAAGATAAACACCCCTCTGATTTCTTAAAGTGTT
The DNA here is from genome assembly GCA_004027025.1 of Myocastor coypus. NCBI lineage: Eukaryota > Metazoa > Chordata > Mammalia > Rodentia > Myocastoridae > Myocastor > Myocastor coypus. The sequence goes on along the minus strand of PVJA010008566.1, from coordinate 58,625 downwards.
TAACAGAGACACTGATAAAGCATACTTTGTAAGATATTAATTCAATAGAGGAACAAATGACTCTCAGAGGTAAGTTCATTATCCAGTCAGTTCCAGATATTTAAAAAAAGTTACAAAAGGTAGCTTTTGCTCTAGATAACTCATTTGATACTGTGACAAGTTATTTCCTTAGCCCTATAATTGGAACTGGGAAAAAACCAGGGAGAGAAAACAAGAGATCAAAAATCGCTGCCTTTTTGGCCTCAATACAGATCCTTGCTCTGATTCTCTGGGTTCCAAAAAGAGCTCAACAACAATGAGGTTTATCTTCTAGCACCATCAGAAGCCAGGCCACTGTAAGAGGGACTGCCTTAAGAGGCCCACAAGCCATGCCCTAACTACCAGGGCAGCTGCTAGAAGAGAGACTGAACTCTGAGGTGGAGGCCCTAGAGCTCAGACTCAGCCTCCCATATGGTACAGTAGGACTAAAGGGCACTGGGCCTGCTTCTTCCCTCTGGCCAGACTGTTATCTCTACCTGCCATTTCCACAGAGGAGCCCTGAGTAATCATGACTAGAGAAAAACACAGCCTATTGCTGGACATTGGCACAGATCTCTTTGTTCTTCTCTAACCCTGACTTTCCTTCCAGTTGTTAGATCTTAATAAAAACAGATTTTAAAAGATATCTTGCTTTAGCTGTATCTGAGATACTATATTCCAGTTGCTAATCAAAATTATGCTGACTAGTTTTTATAAATGTTATATATTGTTCATGTGTGAGACTTTAAAAAAAGGTATTTTGCTAGTTAAAACAGATCCCCAAAGACAGATAAAAATCCTGTCAGCATAAAAAGTTCTAAAGACACTGGCTACACAGTGTCCAATAGCTTTGGGCCTATAGATAGTCAGATCTTATATATGTGACATAAAGCTCACCCACGGTGTTAAAAAAAAAAAAAACCTCAACAGTGTCCCTTGCTTACAATGGGGACCATATCTAAAACACTAAATGTGACATTGATTTAACCTAAATGCTGTGTGTTGATAAATATATTGAGTTAGCCTGGTTGATTTTTGACTCAATTCATGTACTTCATGTTGATAGCAAATACAGGTGTAATCTTATAGATTAGATTTCCCAAAAATAAGATTGCCTAACATTATATAATACATTATATGTGTGCTATTTGGTAAAGATTATTAGACATCTTTTAAGATATTATGATTTTAGTCAATATTTATGGGTGTTTTTCAATTAAAAGACAAAAGTGTTTACAAAAAGTTTTATACAAGTAAAAATAACTTGCTGATATCACTGTTCTCTCACAAGGTGTAACAAAAAATATACTATACTGTACTTAGACTATTTAATAGCATAAGATATTAATCTGATTTTCATAAGTTCTCAAAATTTAGAGATAATATATGTTAAAAGGACTTATACCAAACTGTCAGACTCCACAAATAAGGGAGTCCAAATGCCAGTGTGTTAGCTCAAATGCTCATGCTTTGATTATACATGTGCTAATCTCTCAAATTTGTGTCCTAAAAGATACCAAAACCCAGGTACAGGTAAAACCTATAGTAAATATACCTGATTAATCTTATTATTTGGCCCATGTACACTTCCTTAATTGTTTGGATTTGTCTCTTCCAGACTCAAAGCTAAACATATAACTCAAGATAAAAGTGTCTGGCTTCTATCAAGGGCCTTTAGACAGATCCTCCGGAGAGTACCTCTGACTGCCAATTACAATTACGACCCCTTTCAGCCTGAAGAAGCCACGGCGGTCATTGCCCATATTTCCCTCACAGCAGTTCAGGTTACTTCTTCAGAGTGGGGAATGTTAGATGATAAGCAGTCAGATATGGCCAGGCCCTCCAGGACAATATTGAAAGCAACGTAACTATGCAGCTTTGCAAGGGACAGGCAACTACAGCCAGACCTTGAAACAAGAGAGTAAGGAAATGCAGCCACCCACTCACTTAAAGTTAAGTATCAAGGATTGATATTCTAAATGAGTATCATCACCCTAAAAGAGCCTAAACAAGCCAGAAACTCAACCCCAATAAAAAGAAACCTTATTCTGTATTCATGCCCGCTTGCTACATGACTTGCTTCCCAATTTGCTCCTGATTTAATCAATTTTACCTGAACAGTGATGCTTGCAATCTCATTGGTCAACCATGACTTTGTCCCACCTAAGCAAGTTCCCCTAGTTTCACCTAAGGTCTGCCTTGTCACATGGTTTTGCCCTATAAGACCCCTAAAGAAAGACAATTTCGGGGAGCAACCTACTTGGGCCCCCCTTCGGTTCCCCTCTTGGACAGAAGCTTTCTTTCCCAATAAATTTTCTATGCTAAAATAATAATAATAATAATAATAATAATAATAATAATAATAATAATGATGATGATGATGATGATGCAGTAAGAAAATTTTAAACACAAAAAACAAATAATCCTGTACCCTTTTGTTGCCTACAACTGAGGCAGACTACTACTCTGTCAGAAGGAAAGACTGTCAGTAATAAAATGTCTCTTCCACAGAAAGCAGTTTCCTGCAAAGTAACATTCTTAGGTCTCGCTACTTACTAACTTTACTAAGCATTATACCCTAAACTCTAACACCATTTTTCTTGTCTTCCCAATAAAATACCCATCTTTTTTTCTTTTTTTCCCTCTGTATTTTTAGGGAAGGGTCTAAAAGGTGTCCAATGTCTCACTACTAGATTGGACTCCAGTGATCCACCTGTTTGCAGACTCCCAAGAGCTGGGATTACAGGAGTCACCACACCCAGTCTCAATTATTGTCTCAGCATGCCTCAGGGCAGGGCCACCAAGGCAAGCCTAGGATCGAACCCAGTCCCTGTGGAAAATATCCATCTTGTTCTTATCTCAGCCTCAGCAACTTGGAATCTCCACTTCTCATATGTTCACTGTGGTGCTTTCTTGTCATTCAAGATGAAACACCAATATTTCCTCCTCAGCCTTTCCCTCACAGCCCTCACCAAACTAGCCTAACTCTCTAAACATTCACTAGGCTATGACTCTATTTTCTTCTAAGCATTTATCATTACTTGAAATCAATGTATTTTTATGTTTAAATACTTACTGTGCCTCTATCGCAGCTAAAATATAAATTGCACAAGACAAAGCACTGTCTTCAGTAGTTCACCTTATAAAGTTGAAGGCACATAATACATATTCAGATATTTGTTAATAATAAGTAAAATGGGACAAGAAAAGAGAGCACTACAAATGTTCTGTGGTTAGTGGAACATCAGACAATAGTCACAGTATCTGGGTGTAATTTCCAACTTTGTCATTTAATAGCTGTATAAACTACTGACCGGCAAGGCATTTTAAATACTGTGCTTCAGTTTTTCATTCATAAGGTGAAGATAATGGCATATTCATTAAATTATTGAAGAAAATAAAATCTAATAGATATAAAAAGCATTACACTGATTATTTGCTAATTACCATTATATTTGGGCTGCTTTTGGTTCAATAAAAGACACTGAGCTTCAAAATCATACAGATAAGAGGTTGGGAACCAGGATAGAAAAGTAGTTCAGCCAAAATCCAATCACTTTAGGATTGCTGGACTGCTTGGCCTAACTCAGGATCCTGAACCACATTATATGTGAATGTTGCCTACTGGAGCTATTTAAGTGAATAATCTTTGCTAACTATGGGAAGGAGAGTTTAATTTCTGGTACAAAAACAAAATGAAATAAATCTAAAGCTCCTTTCTCATAAAGCTACAGATCTTTGAATGCCACACAGGTTCAGACTGAGAAATAAAAGCATACAATGATTAGTGGACACAGAATTGCCCAACATTCAAGATAAACAAGACTGCTTTACATTCCATTCTATTGTTACGAGAACACAATTATCATTATATCCTTAAAGCCAAAATTAAATAGATGGCACTCATTTTTTTAAATAGATAGCACTCATAAAAGCAATATGAAATTAAAAGTGGCAGCATTAGATCCTAATTGATTTAGCCTTCTCCATCTATTGTCAGACATAATATTTAACTCTAGCAACACCTAACTTAATGTGTGTCTCCATGAGATTATTGCATAAACATCTCACATTTTCAACTTTAAAGATAAACTCTCACAGTTTCTGGGTGGTATGAGAACACTTGGATATTTGAAATAAATTCTTAATTTTGCATTTTGCTAATATTCTAGAAATTTGTTAACTGTTCCTGAAAGCCATATTACAATTTTGAGACCCTTTCAATAAACACCTACAAAAAAAGATTAAAAACAAACAAAAATGACCTCTCAAATTGATTTTGTTTCCCATTACACATTTTCTACCTAGTATTTCATATCTCACTATGTATGGCACCATTATCTGTGTAGCTCCCCAACTCAAATTCCAAGAATCATTCTTTCATATCCAACAATAGGTTCTGTCAACTCTACCTTCAAAACAAAGCCCAAATACACTGATTTTTATCCATATTTATAATCATCATCCTGAACACTGCCCTATTATCATACCTGGATTACGATCATAGTCTTAAAATAGCTAGGGCAGTTCTACATCATACTTCAGATTTGATCAACTCCTGCTTTCAAATCCTATAATGCAGCGATTCTCAACCTGTGGGTCACGACCCCGGTGGTGGTTGAATGACCAAAACACAGGGGTCATCCAACATCATCGGAATATGTTATTTATTTGGTGTAGTGGTTGATTCAACATGTCAATTTGGCTTAATGACTCAGCGGCCTGGTTCCCTGTTGGTGGGAGCCCCACTCTAGGGTAAAATTGGTTCCTCCCTGGAGCATGGCCAAGCCCATCCTGGGGTATGATTGGTTCCACCCTAGGGCATAATGGGCCCATGTTAGAATGATTGAGCATGAAGAGACATTTTAAAGGGCTGAGGAAGGACTCAAGACTTCATCAGAGAAGCTTCAGTCTTCACATTCCTCCTGAACTTCATTATCTGGCTTGCAGTGCAGACTCTTCAGCCTCCAGCTTGGATTTCGCCATCTGTCGCAGACTCTTCAGCATCCATTACACACTTCAGTTTTCCATGGCAGACCCATCAGCCAATAGATAAGAGACTTACACGGAGTGCTGCAGTGAAGTTCAGACCTCAGGATTGAATTTTTCAGTCCGGAGCATGCAGGCGCCCTGTGCACGCTTCCTCATCTGACTCTGGCTGACTGTTGTAAGCCAATCTTATAATTCCTTATAGATTGTATATTTTGTGTTAATATCCATTCCTTATATCTATTCTGTTCTTCTAAGTAAAACCCTGACCAATACATTTGGAATTATAGTTTTGAAATAGCCACCAAAATTATTTTTTGGTTTGGGGTCACAACATGAGGAACTATATTGTGGGGTCACGGCATTAGAAAGGTTGAGAACACTTCTATAATGGCTTTCACTTACCTACAGCATTCAAATTAAAAGAATGTCTAATTCCTAACTTGTTTTAACTTATTTTTTCTCCTTGGCCAATAAATCTGTCCTCTTTCAACTTCTAAAAGCATAACTCTTATGAACTAAATCTTCATGCCCTCTTCAGTTCCAAATCCCAAAGTGAAGCATTTGGTCACAAGGCCTTTGAAAGATGATTAGGTCATGAGAGCAGAGTACTCATGAACGATATTAGTGTCCTTATTTAAAATTGATAGACAGCCGGGCGTGGTGGCTCACGCCTGTAATCCCAGCACTCGGGAGGCTGAGGCAGGAGGATTGGTGTGAGTTTGAGACCAGCCTGGGCTACAAAAGTGAGCTCAAGGCCAGCCACAACTACATAGTGAGACCCTGTCTCAAAAAGACCAAAAATAAATAAATAGATAGATAGATAGATAGATAGATAGATAGATAGATAGATAGATAGATAAATAAGGGCCCAGAGGGATGGCTCAGTGGTCTAAAGTGCCTGCTTGGGGAAGCTTGGGCGGCTTCAGGGACCGCAGTTCCCCGGCACCACATGCTGCGCCAGCCCTGCCCTCGGGCTGGGTTGAGCTGGCCATGAAAATGAGTGAATAAACAAAACAGGGGTTCTGAAACAAGAAAAATAAATAAATAAATTTTAAATAAAAAATAAATAAAATTGATGGACAGTTGGGTTGCTTTCAATAGTAGCTACTGGAAACACAAACTGCTGCTAGAAACACAGGTTCACACATATTGCTGTGTATGGTTTTTATTTTTTCAGGAAGATACCAAGAAGGAGAATAACTTGGTCAAAAGGCCCTTTAGTTCTAATTTTCTGAATAATGTCCACACTGATTTCCACAGAGGTTGTATCAGTCAAAACTCACACCAAGAATGAAAAAAGGTTCTTTTTCTTTTTTTCCATTCTCACCAGTGTTTCTTACTGATTGATTCACTGGTAACAGCCATTCTTTCTGCAGTAAGATGGAATCTCAGCATTGTTTAAATTTGCATCTCTGGAATAACTAGTGATACAGAACATTTTTTCATATATTTATTTGCTGTTTCTATGTCTTCATCTAAGTGTTCATTCATTTCACATCCAATCATTTTTGGATTAGGTCTTTAAATCTGGGGCCTGGGGTCTGGTATTGTTGAGTTCTTTATATATTCTAGATAGTAATCTTTAGTCTGAGGGACAGCTGGCAAGCATTTTTTTCCCAAATTGTGGGTTGTTTCTTCACTCTGTTGATGGCTTCTCTTGCTGTGCAAAAGTTTTTTAATAAGATGAGATTCCAATTGTTGATTCCTTATAATATTTCCTGTGCAATCTGGATTTTGCTCATAAAATCTTTGGCTATGCTAATGTTCCCATTTTAATATTTAGATCTTTGAATTCAACTCAATTTTAGTTTATTGCATGGTAAAACATATGAGTCTAGTTCTAACCTACTTGTGAAAAGCCAGTTTTTCTAGTACCATTAATTAAAGAGGCTGTCTTTCTTTCAGTGAAAGTATTTGGATCCTTTGTCAAAGATAAGGTGACTAAGTTTGTCTGAAGTTGTTTCTACAGGGCACTAAAAACTTAAAGATAGGATCACAAAAACCAATACCAACTATTTTATCAATAAAACATAGGACATAGGTGCCTGAGGTCAAGGGAAAAAAATCTTTGAACTCAAAAATATAGAGGTTTTATCTGAATAGTAATCTTATTATTAATAATAAGTATGAAGTTACTTATACTAACTTTAATCACCAAGTAAAGAGTTATTTAGAAAACAAAACAGTATATGGCCTATGTAACTTACATTCTTTTGAATTACAGTATCAAAGGGTTAAATATTTATTGATAATGTGAGCTAGATTAGAAAAACTAGCTATATTAAACAGTTAAGAATCAAACTCAACATTCTGTTATTGACCACCTTTAAATCTTAGTAATGCTACATCTCAAATTGATTTGTCATACGAATGATTTCCTCTATCCAAAATTATCGTATATGGTCTGAACAATTATTATCTGTCACCAAACACTGGCATAAGCCCCTTCTTGGCCTTGTAAATATGTATTTGCTCCCTTCAGATTGATCAGTCACCCTGTTTGCAAAGGGGTGGCTTTACAGGAAATTGTGATTGTTTTAAGTGCTGTTTACATCTGTTTTCCTTCTACCACTTTACTTTATTTCTGAAGATTAAATTACACTTACAATGATGTAAAAAGGCCCTGAACAGAACTTCTACTTAACTCCCAGTATTACCTCCTTGTTGTTCACTTGATTACCATCCTGAGTTAAAATGGCTTTCACTCTTCTACCAGAAGGCCTTTTGCTTCACAGCCTCACCAGCATCATTATCCTAGTAGGGAATATTTTTATCATTACATCACTATTCTTTATCACTTTGCCCTTCTCTCTGTTATTTAAATAATATATGTTTAACAAATGTCCTCCTTTTGGCAGAGTATAAATTCTCAAGGAAAAGACCATACTTGCCTTATTTAGTGACTATCCTATGCCTAACAAAATGGCTGGTCCATTCTAAATTCTTTAACTGGCTAACTAGTCCATACCACTATGGTATGGGCATGATCCTCCTTTAAGGGGGACTGTATTTATATTCATAAAGATAAGAAATGATGAAAGTTGTCTCTAAGGATTGTTTAAACAAAAAAAAAAAAGTAATATAAACTTGTTAACATTAAATAAGACAATGGAAAATGAAAATATATAAAAACTCAAAGCATATGCCGGTCAAATAGTTCAGTGGATTAAAGCACCTGCTTAGGGAGACACAGGGGCCTGGGCCTGCTGTGCTGGCCCCACCCCTGAGGTTCACTGAGAGGGCGATTGAGACTGAGCATGGTAGCACACGCCTGTAATCCCAGCACTCAGGAGGCTGCAATCAGGAGGATCACTATGAGTCTCATCTACTACACAGTGAGATCCTGAACACCCTGTAGGGCCTAACCTAAGTCCAGGAAAAATAAAACAAAACAAAAAATCTCAAAGCACAGCAGATTAAAGATAATAAATAAAACAAGATTTGTCACGTACTGATAATTGTTAAAGCCAAGTGATCAGTACAGAGATCCAATAAATATTATTTATTCTTAATTATAAAATTTAATTCCAATTTTCTCACAATTGATAAAAATCTGAGTTTTAATAACTTGATAGACTTTAAAATAAGAAAACTATCAAATGTCAACCTTTCCAAAAGACAAATGTTTCAAGGACAATATTCATATCTCCTACTGACAATTCTACTTAGAAATCACTCATTCCAAAAGTAAAAAAATAAATAAATAAGGGCCCAGCAGGATGGCTCAGTGGTCTAAAGCGCCTGCTTAGGAAAGCTTAGCCGGCTGCAGGGACCGTGGTTCGATCCCTGGCACCACATGCTGCGCCAGCCCTGCCCTCAGGGCAGGCTGAGCCAGCCATAAAAATAAATAAACCAACAAAAGTAAAAAAAGAAAAAGAAAAAGAAAAAGAAATCACTCATTCCTTAACATCTGCAACTAGTACAGTACCTAACTCTAACAAAACTGGAAAAAATGGAAGCTTCAAGGCGGTTGTTACTGGCTGCAGTAACTATATACCCTCCTGTCCCTCTGCTGTCTCTTTCTATGATAGTACAATTATTTCTAGAAAAGTATGCACTACCTTCTATTTACATCCTGCTTTATAAGAAAGATAGAGGGAAAAAAAATTATAATTACTCATTCAAGAAGTCCCTCTGGAATCAGCAGAAAAGCTATTTCCAGAATTAAGTATAGGTTTTTGCTACTACATAGTACTTGAGTTTCAGACTTTTGTAAAAAAAGAAAAAAAAAAAAAAAAAAAGGCTGGGTGTGGTGGCACATGCCTGTAATCCAACACTGAGGAGGCTGAGGCAGAAGGATTCCTGCGAGTTTGAGACCAGCCTGGGCTACAAAAGTGAGCTCAAGGCCAGCCTCAACTGCATAGTGAGACCTTGTTTCAAAAAAGACAAAAAAAAAAAAAAAAAAAAAAAAAAAAAAAAAAAAAAAAAAAAAAAAAAAAAAAAAAAAAAAAAAAAAAAAAAAAAAAAAAAAAAAAAAAAAAAAAAAAAAAAAAAAAAAAAAAAAAGCACTCCAAAAATAGAGAAAAAAGTGATTTGCCACAGTAACAAAACTGGTAAGAGATACAACAAAAACATGAGATCTATTTCCCCATCCTAGACCAAAAGATTCTCCATTCAATACTTAGTCTTCTACAGATTGCTAATAAAAACAAAGAGAGATAATTACAACTGTATGTTTCTATCACATAAGCTTTCAAAGAGCTGGAACCAATGCATTTATCTTTCGTATTATTACTTACCAAACATATTTTTGAATGTTGTGATCACCATTTCCTATTAGAAACCAGTTTCAAAATAAAATGGCACACTTTTGATGAATTTCTCAAAAAAAATTAACTGAAGACTAACCACATTCTATAAACAATGCAAATTTTTAGCAAACTCAGAAGCTTTGCCTTATAAAGTCAATAGAACTTGAGACAGTTCTTTAATACATTTAAAAGATACACTCACAAAAGCAAAACTAAAACCCAAGTTTTATATCATATTAAAATATTGTTGGTGATTTCCTCAAATGTCTAGCATAGAAAAAAATCAATTTCACATAAACAAGAAAGCAGTCTGTCCATTTAGTGACAACTACCTCAAATATGAAAATTCTACTTTCTTTTCTTTTTTGTAGTCATTAACTTTGTTTCATACAGAAGTTAAATGTTTATATATCTAAAATGAAGATCCATAAAAAACACTGAAAGGCACAGAACCCTTAAATGAGGGTTCTTAGTTTCAAAAGCTTTTCTTATTTCTCCTTCACAGAGATCTTCGAAATTAAAATTAGCATTTGAAAGTATTCAAAACTTGTTTAAATTTCTGTTTAGTCATTATGCTCTACAGGTGCAGTTCTCAATCAAAAAATTTATCTTCTGCTTTGTCTCAATTTTGACAAGTTTATGATTGTATTACAAAAAGTGAAGTATCTCTGACTTTACAAAATAGGAACTTCTTTAGGAAACAATAAAAAAAATCATTTCTATAAATAAATTTTTAAAGGCATTTCCTATATTTTATAATAATATTGCATTGGGCCGGGGAGATAGCTCAGTAGAATGAGTGTTTGCCTGACAAGCTCAGGGTCCTGAGTTCAATCCCTGGTACCGCATTAAAAAAAAAAAAAAAAAAAATTGCACTATTTATGAAAAGCTGTTAATACTTCCAGGTAGCATTAGAAAGGAATTTAAAAAGGAGCCACTCATATAATACAGTTTCTCTGTGCTCTTTAAACCACACTGGGATGACACAGATTATAAAAACAAGACATACTTCAACCAAAATTATTATGCTAGCAGAAAACAACTCATACAGCTATACCAGAGTGAGATAAAAGTACAAAAGCAGAAATGGATCTAAATGGTTAAAAGTAGTGCATGCCTGTACCCCTAAGTACCCGAGAAGGCTGAGAAAAAGAAGAAAGTAAGGTAAGGCCAGCCTGAGCAATTTTCTCAAACAATATTTTTTAGAATCCTCTTCTGAATCTGAGCTATTAAAAGTATTTCACTTCTGAAATAAAATTACTCTCAATTCCCTTCTCTTTTTATATGATCCCATTTTCTTCTATTCATGCTATTTTCTTGTTCACAAGTCTCTCAACATGTCAGTTCATTTTCAAATAGCTAGAACAAAAAAATATAGTATCTTAAAGTATTGTAAATATTTTAATTATTGGCTAAGAATTTTTTTTTTTGGGGGGGGGGGTCTTTTTGAGACAGGGTCTCGCTATGCAGTTCAGGCTGGCCTTGAGCTCACTTTTGTAGCCCAGGCTGGTCTCAAACTCACACCAATCCTCCTGCCTCAGCCTCCCCAGTGCTGGGATTACAGGTGTGAGCCACCACGCCCGGCCAAGAATTGTTGTAGTTAGTGATAAGTGATGTTTAAAAAAATGGCACTAGCCAGGTACTAAAAAATATCAGATATATACACATAAAACTAAGGAGCAGTACCATTTCACCCAGATCTAATCCAAGAAGTCAAAACCAAATAAAAACATTTAACTTATACTACAAATCACAAAATATGTGCCTTACATCTCTGTAGGTCACAATAATGCTCTTAAGAAAATACTTCTTAGACATAATACAGATGTCACTACCATGAGAAAGAACATCTATCAAAGACAAAGTATAAGACGTCCTAACTTTCCATAGCCACTTTTAGTTACCATGCAAGCTAAAACTATGTAATCTTAATAATCAATAGAGAAAAATGATTACTGCATGATCTTTCTAAAAGTTTTTCAAAATATAAAAAATTCTATTGATTAAAAATGAGAATATAGCCGGGCGTGGTGGCTCACACCTGTAATCCCAGCACTTGGGAGGCTGAGGCAGGAGGATCGTTGTGAGTTCGAGACCAGCCTGGCCTACAAAAGTGAGCTCAAAGCCAGCCTGAACTGCACAGTGAGACCCTGTCTCAAATAAATAAATAAATAAATAAATATTAAAATTAAAAAAATAAATAAATAAAATTAAAAATAAAATTTAAAAAATGAGAATATAAAAATATATAAAAGTACGTTAATAAGCACACTGTAATTTCAAACATTAGAAACAGAAAATAAAAATATTTTACTTCCTTTTAGAAATATAACAAGTTATTGGCAAACAATGTCCCTGTGAAATGAAACATTGATGTTTTAACCAGCTTCCAACATTTTACTATTTGTACTTTCAATATTACAAGATATCTCTATGAGTTCTTTTAACTGTATCCCTTACTCTAAGATATCTATGTCCCCCATTTATGTCAGTAAGTTCACATTCCTCTGGTTGTATATCTGGTGTTTTTGAAATATAGGTATATCAAGATTCCCTAAGTCGGCTATTTTCCCATTAACATCTATTCAAACTTCACTTCTAACATTATCACTGTTGCTTTCTACATTTTTATGTTTCTTACCCAATTTCTTTCAAAATGATACACCACCTTACCACTGGAAACAAGGAAGCATTATAGCTACACACTTGGCTGACGATGGAGGACATAAATAACAAATATATAGTGACTAATGGTACACTGTAAAGTGCTCACTCTGGCAGCACCTACTAAAATTGGACAATGTAGGAAGAGATTTGATTTGTAATTCACTGATTATAACGACACCAGCTTATGAAACATATCATGCAATGATTCCTAGACTGAAGAGCCAGTAATAAAATTACATTTTGTGTAATTTATTTAACATAGCAGAGTATAATTGAGACTGAATCCATACCGTTGGAGAGCTGATGGCAGTTAGATGAACTGTGGTGAATTAAGCTCATGCATACTGGAACCATGTAAAGCAGTAACTATTTAAACCAAATGCTTGAAATTGTTGGAGCCAAGATTAGGGAACTATCATGTCCAAAAGATGCATCTTTTTTTCATGGAGATATTCTCTAAAACAGAGATTAGAGAGAATCTAAGCACAAACCAAGTTACTTTTCTGAGAAAGCACAAGGCGATATTTGAACTAGAGAAATAAAAGGATAAGAATAGGTAAGGAAGAAGTTAAACCATCACTATTTGCAGATGACTTGATAATCTAATTGGAAGACCTAAAAAACTCCATGAAGAAGCTACAAGAATTATGTGCAAATTCTGTAGCATAGCAGGATACAAAGTCAACACACCAAATCAATAGCATTCTTCTACACAAAAAACAAACACACTGAGAAACTAGAGAAACAATACCTTTTACAATAGCATCGAAAAAAATAAAATACGAAGGAACTAACCTAACTAAAGCAGTAAAAGAGCTTTTCAGTGAAAACTATAGTACTCTAAAAAAAGAGATCCTAGAGGATTTCAGAAAATGGAAAGATATTCCCTGCTCCTGGACAGGAAGAACCAACATTGTGAAGATGGCCATACTCCCTAAATTGTTATACAGATTTAATGCAATCCCTATCAAAATACTATCAACATACCTCACAGACCTGGAAAAATCAATCCTAAAATTTATTTGGAACCAGAAAAGACCTAGAATTGCAAAGACAATCCTGAGCATCAAAGACAAGGCAGGAGGCATTACAATTACTGACCTAAAGTTATACTACAAAGCTACCATAATAAAATCAGCATGGTATTGGCAAAACAAATACAACAAGGATCAATGGAATAGATTACAAGATGCAGAAGCAAATACAAACACACTCAGCCACCTTATTTTTGACAAAGGGGCCAAACATACTTACTGGAAGAAAGATAGCCTCTTTAACAAATGATGCTGGAAAAACTGGCTCTCTACATGTCAAAAACTAAAACGACTCAGGTCTATCACTGTTATGGTTTATGTCTAGTTGTCCCCCAAAGCCTTATGTAGTCATTGGGCAGGGACTTCTATAGACTAAGACTTGACACATGAGTCACTGGGATTATGTGTTTTAGTACTGATGGGATTATAGGTCTGAGTAGGGCTGGGACTATGGGTGTGTCTAGGGCAGATATCCTAAGGCAGACAGCCTGACAGGAATATAATGAGAGACAGAGAGGCAGACTAGTGCTGTTGCTCTGCTGCCCTGTTTGGTTGGGTATATCTGCCACCATTTTGTTGCTGTTCCACCACCATGTACTGGATGTGCTCTGCCCTGTTCCACTCAGCCTTGGGCCAGCTGAATATGGACTGAAACCTCCACAAACTGTGAGGTAAATAAACCTTTCTTTCCTTCATTTTAAATGTCAGGTATTTGTCCCAGCAACGAGTAAAAAGTAACTAACACAATCACCACGCACTAAACTAAAATCAAAATGGATTAAAGATCTAAATATTGAAAGAGAAACCCTAAATCTCCTAGAGGAGAAAGTCGGAGGAAATCCTGAAGACATCGGGGTAGTAAAAGAGTTCATGGACAAAAATCAAAATGCACACTTGAAAGAATCAACAATTGGGACCTCCTCCAGCTGGGAAGCTTTTGCACATCAAAAGAACTTACTAACAGAGTGAAAAGACAAGCCACAAATTTTGAAAAGATTTTAACTAATAAATATTCAGGCAAAGATCTTCTATCTAGAATTTATAAAGAACAAAAAAAACCATTAGGGTCCCAAAATTCAAAGATCCAATCCAGAAATGGGTATCTAAGATGAACATACACTTCTCAGAGAAAGAAATTCAACGAGTCTATAAATACATAAAGAAATGTTCCACATCACTAGCCATTCTTGAAATACAAATCAAAATAACACTTAGATACCATCTCACCCAGAAAGAATAGCTATCATAAAGAAATCAACCAACAACAAGTGTTGGAGAGGCTGTGGGGAATAAGGGACAGTTCTCCACTGCTAGTGAGAATGCAGACTGGTGCAACGATTATGGAAAGCAGTTTGGAGACTCCTTTAAAAACTAGAACTGGAAATCCTTTTCAATCCAGCTATTCCCCTCCTGGGACTTTTTTCCAGAAGAACTGAAAACATCATATCATAGTGATATCTGTGCACCTATGTTCATAGCAGCATAATTTGTGATAGCCAAATCGTGGAAACATCCCAAATGCCCATCATGTGAAGAATGGTTGAAAAATATGTGGTATTTTCATAAAATGGAATATTACTCATCTATAAGAAATGATAAACTAGAAAACTTCATATATAAATGGATGTATCTTGAACATATACTCATAAGTGAAATAATACATATGCAAATATTGTATAGTCTCCATAGCATAAGGACTCAAAAGAAGAATTAAATAAATAAATAAATAAATTTGGGGTGGTACCAGGAATCAATCTCAGTACCTTGTGTTTTCTGCATCCTCAACCCCTATAACTTTTTTTTTTTTTCTTTTTTTTTTTTTTAGAAGAATGACTTAAATATAAAATGTATTTGGAAGAGTTAAAAAAATTAATGGTTACTGAAAGTTTTAATGTTTAATTGTTTGATCAATCTTACATACCTTGGAAGACCTCCTATATAAATGGATGTATACTGAGCATATACTCATAAGTGAAATAAACCACACCTACATGTGTAAGCATCGTATAGTCGCCCTAGTGTAAGAACTCTAAAGAAGAAATAAAAATTGAAGGGCATAACACAGCTGAATGTGTTATGGATTAAACAACGAAGTGACTGGAAGCAGAAAAGAAAGGCAACATAGCAGGAGCAAAACCATGCACTTATAGACACAGGATGAATCAGATATTGGTCCTAAGAACCTTCAAAAGGTTTTTCACATTGATGATAGCAACATGCAACACTAAAATTATGCTTGCAAAGCTGTCATTCTGGCCTTTTACATGTGTACTGCTTCTAATGTAAACTCAGTTACTGCTATACCCTCTCTCAAGTAAATGGTTGGCTAACATAAAAACAGGATAAGAAACTGGGCAAAATGCCATAGGTTTGACAGGCTATATCTATGTAAAAATGTGTAACTGCTTTTATCACATTCTATAGAGATTTATTGGAATATCAATGATTGATGGAAAATACCAATTACAAGCTAAGTCAAAGATGTTTGATATTCAGAAAGACAGTGATATTAAGCTCAATTACCTATGTTATAGAGTAATAGTATCACGAAGCTTCTCTGCTGAAGGGTTGAGAATGTAAGTTAACAGACAAAAATTGAAGAAAAAGAAGTGCTATGAGGATAGCCAACATTTTGTCCCTAGCCCTTCAAGGTCAGTGAGGACTCAGGACATAAGAGAACCTGTGCTGCAGCATCCTATAACTCAGTGGTGTTCCAAATTTTCTGGTCAAGGAGATTATGAGACCACAGATGAAAGGGATAAATGAAGTATAATGTGTCTAAGGAGAGTCACCTACAAAAAAAATATTCTCTCAGGCTTTCACAGAAAGCAAACTGGTCAAGCAATGGCCATGACTCATCCTGAAGGCTGACACTGACAATAGTTCTACAAAGTACTATACATGGTTCCAATGTTAATCCTGAGGGGATCTGACCTTGGAAGATATAAAAGATGTTTTGTTATACAGGTCTTGCTTTAACTTGCTCTTGATCACCCAGTGGAAAAGCTTAATTATGAGGCATAAAATACAGAGGTAGATTAGTATGATGAGCTGTAAGAAGCTTAAATCAACAGCCTCCAACGTTGCCAGTTTCACCAGTAACCCAATGCAATTATGGAACATTGGACTATGTATACAACTAAAGAAATTTTTTCTTTTTTTTTCTTTCCTTACCAGTATCAATTAGAAAATGTATCATGTCCCACACCCTGTTCTCTGCCTCTGTATGACTATTATGAGGACAACAATATGTAATGTGTCAATTATTGTGAATATACTACTCATGTACTCTTGTTACTGTTTTTCTATCTTTGTTTCTGCCATTTTTACTCTTTAAAATAAAACTAAATCTGTAAAAAAAAAAATAAATAAAAATAAACTGAACTCAAACCTGACTCTGGGCTGTTGACCTGAATGTCTGTGTTCTCCAGCCAACCAAAGAAATAAAAGTTGCTTTCTAACAAAAAAAAAAAAAAAAAAAGCAAGGTGACAGTTGTAAAGGGTCGGGCCTCAGAATGAGAACCATGCCCTATAAATAATACAGCAGCACTTTCTTCAAAAGCTACAAACAATCTGTATACTGTCTTGAGTCATGGAATAAATGAATCCATAAACAGAGAGATACTGGATAGTTACTGTGCAAATCTGGGCATGAACACTAAACTAAGTAGTATTCTGAAACTAAGCACTGCTATAGTTACCATTTTGTAGTCCCATCCAAAGCTGCTTGTGATCTTTTTTCTGCATTTCATTGATTACTTGGCTTTTATGCTTTAAAGCATCAGCTTCTTTTATGCAAGACATAAAATGAGCTTCAATTGCATCCTTAGATGGACAGTGCAGAAGGTCTTTTTCTGGAAAATTCTATCAAAGGAAAAAATACACCTATAAATCAAGTGCATTCATTACAAAATGACTCAAAACCAAACAGTATTTCCCAATTTTTCAATATTTTTATCAAATCATCTTTTAATGTCACATTAACTACCTTGCTTTTAAAAATTAACGTTAAAGATTTTTAGCTACTCAGACTTAATATATTTCTCGAACGATATATATATACAAATGTATACACATATATGCACTACACACACACACACATACACACACAAGGCAGGATAACAAAAAAAAAAAAAAAAAAAACACAGGCATTTTGGGCTAGTCAGATAACTCAGCACATTGAAATGCCTGCTTAGGCAGACGCAGGGATCTGAGGTTTGATTCCTAGCCTGCCATGCTGGCCCTGCCCCAGGGATGAGCTGAGACCTGGAATGACACTAGGTGTGGTGGTGCGCATGCCTGTGATCCTGGTGTTTGGGAGGCTCAAAACAAGAGGATCATTATAAGTTCAATCTGTGTAGTAAGACCCTGTAGACTCTACTAAACATATTTTTAAAATTATTTTATATTTATTTATTATGGCCAGCTCAGCCTGCCCTGGGGGCGGGGCTGGCGCAGCATGTGGTGCCAGGGATTGAACCACAGTCCCTGCCACTACCTAAGCATTCCTAAGCAGACACTTTAGACCACTGAGCCATCCCACCAGCCCCCTAAATATATATATATTTTTAATTTTAAACATTAAAAAAAACAGGTTTTAACTGACCATATCACATGTTTGAAAGGATGCAGAATACAAATGTCATGTGCTGATGGTAGAAATGCATACAGATATTTTGGAAAGATAGTTCTGTTTCTTAAAAAGGGTAAAGTCACACCATTTTTCCAGCTGTTACACAATTAACTAGTCATCTAATAAAAATTAAATGATATATTCATACAAAGCTCCATGTATGAATGTTCTAAACAGTTTTATCTACAACAGTCAAACCCAGAAAACAAAACAGAAAAATGAATGTATAAATTATAGTATAAACTTTTACTACTTGAGCATGCAGTTTATCATTCATCAGTTAAACTTCAACAAAATCTGCTTAAAAGTAGCTTCCAGGTTAGGTTTAGAGGGAGATACCTCTAACCTCAGCTATCTGTAAGGCTGAAGACAGGAGGATGGAAAGTTCAACACCAGCCTAGGATAATTTAACAAGGCTCAATTTAAAATAAAAAGTGTTGAACATACAGCTCAGAACTCCCTTGACTCGGTCCTCAGTACTACCAAAAACAAAACAACAAAAAACTAGCTTTCTTCATCTTTTTTTTTTTTTTTTTTTTTTTTTTTTAACTGGAAATAGAACTCAGGACCTTATGCTTGCCAGTAAGTACTGTGCCAATGAGTTATATCCCCGACCCAAAAAAAAACTAATGTTAGAAGTAAACAAATAAACAAGAATCTAGGTGAGGCTTGGTGGCACACACCTGTAATCCCAGTCTACGAAGTGAGTGTAGGGCCAGGCTGAACAACACAGTGAAACCCTCCCTGTCTCAAAAAGATGAAAGAACAAAACAAAAACACCCCCCCCCATATTTCTATCCTATAAATTCAGTCACACTTCACTAGCTACTATAGTCAAATGAGTTAGCATTATGGTTATTTCTATTTAAATTTACTTGTTTTTCCTATCTCAAGTATACAAATCAACTTCTAAGACTTAAGTTCCCTTAATTTAAAAAAGATGCAACATTTTAGAAATACAGAACACAACTGTTAGTACTTTCTAGAAAAACTGATTTGATACAATATAATAAAGTCACATTGAGAATGCAACTTAGTAGTAAAGTCATAAGTCATAAGTTTGATCTTCAACACTATGAAAAACAGACTCAATCAATTCCAAAAGGTCTTTAAAGGAGGCTGGGGAGATAGCTCCATGGCACAAGTGCCTGCTTGGCAAGTGTAAGGTCGTGAGTTCAAACCCTAGTTCCGCAAAAACAAAACAAAACAAAACCAAAAGGCCTTTCAGACACTGTACAATTCTTTATGCTACTAAATTCACAACTGGAGTGTAAATAGTGGCTACAAAATATGAATACTCTTATTCCAGAGAAAATCATTGGGGTATGTAGGAAGTTCCTTCTAGTCCTCATCTTGGTCCATGAAGTCAGTATTTGTAATCCCAAAGATATGTTACTGGAATTTCATCAAATTAATTCAAATCTACCACTCCCAGAGCAACCCACGGCAAAAGTAAAGACATTAAGACATATTTATAATTAATAAGGAGCCAGGAGGCCCTAAGTCCAGCCATAAAGATAGCTTTACAGGACAAGGAGGCTGACCAGGGCTGTACCCAGATTTTATTCAGTGGAGAAGTGGCTGGAGGAGGAATGACTGAGAATTGTGGGAAGTAGCTGAGCTACGTAGGTGGCCTACATTTACCTCAGCCATATGCTGAGGAAATAATGTGCATTATGCTACTGAGATAGTACCTAATGTTTTGGAGGTCTGGTGCTCAGCCAAAATGGAGACAATCAATCTTCTTTTAAGGAGAACTGCTCAGGTAGTCCTCCACAGGGGTAGCTCGACTTTTCATCTACTTTAGTATTGTTCAAATTTATTACAGTTTGCACATAAGCTAATCATGCAAATTAAGTTTAAATCTCTCAAAACAGGGTTAGAGAGCCTGAAGAAAATTATTTTTATTTGTTTTGTTTTTTGCAGGAACGGCGTTTGAACTCACGACCTTGCACTTGCCAGGCAGGCACTTGTGCCAGAGCTATCTGTCTGACCCCTTAAGAAAATTATTTCTGGAATAGCTTTTACTTAGCGATAATCCTGACAGTTCTGCTTTACTTTTTTGATATTTCTATTACTTTGCAGTTCCTTAACCTTAATGAGCATCTGACACTCATATTTGACTGTAGATGACTAAACTTCATAGCCAGGAGGTTCTACTAAAAATAAAAAGGTGCAGGTTTTTGTGACGTGCTGCCTGCCATGAACTATATTTCTCCTCTTCACTGCCCTTCTGCCATCCACCCTGCCTTGGAACCAGTTGATTATGAGCTAAAACTTCTACAACTGTGAGCTAAATAAACCCTTCCTCCTTTAAAAACAAAACAAAAACAAGCAGTTTTCGTATATACCTTCTCTTGAACATAAGGCTATCTTTAAGAAGGCAATGAATTCAATAATGAAATGAACCTTCAGGAAAATAAAAGCATTAAGAGGAAAAGGACAGATATGCTTGGGCAGTCACAGCAGTTAATTGTGGTAAACAAAAAGTGACTTGTCTCAGCCAAAGCCCCTCAATTTTAGCTCATGAATGTTCCTTTCATTGATTGCTAGAGATGGGAGTGAAAATCTTTGCTTACACAACGATACAACACTCTTGACTTATTATACTTCTAATCTTTTTTTTTTTTTTTTTGGCTGTCTCAGGCTGCCTTAAGGGTAGGTCTGGGGATCGAACCACCGTCCCCCCCACCTGACTGGAATTCCCCGTGCAGGTGCTTAAACAACTGAGCTAACCTGCAAGCCCCCCTCTACTTCTAATGTTTTGTTTTTTAAAATTTTATTTTAAATAGCAAAAATAGCAGAAACAAAGATAGAAAATCAGTAACAAGCAAGAGTACACATAGTACAGAATTTCAGAAAAGCTGGAGGGAATTTTTAAATATATATATATATATTTATATGGCTGCCTCAGCCTGCCCTGGTGGTGGGGTTAGCACAGTGTGTGGTGCTAGGGATTAAACCACAGTCCCTGCAGTTGCCTAAGCTTATCTAAGCAGGTGCTTTAGGCCGCTGAGTCATCTGTCTGGCCCTCTACTTCTAATGTTTTTAACCATTGCAAGTTTTTATTATTTTGATCCAAACAAACTTGCAGACGAAGGTGTGGAGTTGGACACTATGTTTATTCATTTTAATCAATCTTCCAAGTCACCCTCAGGTTAACTAAATCTAATTGCATTTTTTAAAATGTATCAGTTATTTAATTAGGTTCTTAATAAATTCAGAACACTAATTTATGAGGATAAATTCCATGTGTTAGAGCAAAAACAGATCACAGGTAGCCCTGGAGCTGAGAAACAGGTTTGATTTTTGCTAAAATCTGTGAGTCCACTGCTTTGTGATCCACCTTGTGCTCCTCTGAAATCTAGTATCTCTCTTTCTCAGTGCCGAAGATCTCGCCTTCCTGGTATCTGGATTTCCACAGCTCTTTCTTCTTGAGGTAAGCATCAGTGAGGTGTATGGGGATTTTCACTTTGCTGATACCAATTTTTGTAGAAGTGACAACGACTTCATGGAGAAACATAATTAAGGCTTAAGAGGCCCAGGCACAAGTAGTAAGCCACTGGCCAACTACTTCAGGAAGACCACTCCCTAGCCTGTGACACCTGATGGGGATGATCAAGATGGTGCCAGGAGTGATGCTAGCTTGAAGTTTCTTCATATGATGACTGAAGAGTTTCTTGAAGTGGCTCAAGAGCTTTTGTGGCACATCTTCAGCAGGGTAGTATTTAGGCATTTTTTGAACCTTAACCACCTGGGTACCTCCACTTTTGTCCCCACCAATGGGTTCTGCGATCATATCAAGAACTTTCTCCATTTTTTTTTCCTCAACCTTTGGTTTAGTAGCTGTGTACTTTCTCTTATACAAGGCTTTCTGGGATAAAAAGCAGATGGGGAGTATCCACCAGTTTCTCTAACCAGGGCAGGATTTCTGCTGCAGTGGGGCTGCCCCTTCTTGGGACTTTTTTGCCTTCACCTTACACTTTTTACCAATACTACTGGCAGAAGCCTTCTTGCTTTGTGTTTCTTCTCTTTAGTGTCTGGCTTCTCAGTGTTTTCACCCACCATTTTGCAAGGTGGGAAAGAGAACTCCTAATTCCATTTTTTTAAAAAGGCAATTTGGAAACTTCTATTTTTGGAGATTCTATCAGTTGCAGTATCAATCCAAAATAACTAGAAAGTGTCCAGATACATTAAAATCATGTAACTAAAACTAAGTGAGGAACTAAAACAAATGATAATTTGCAAGCTCAGTGAAAAAAAGAAATGTATTAGTAACGCTGCAAATACAGCGTAGGCAGTAAAGGAGCAAAGCAGGGCTGGCGAGATAGCACAACAGAGTAAGTGCCTGCTCAGGCAAGCGTAGCATTCCCCAGCACCACATCCCTACCCCAGGGCATATTGAGCCAGCCACCAAGATTGGGCATGGTGGTGCGTGCCTATAATCTCAGGGCCAGGGAAGGTGAAAACGGGAGGATCACCACAAATCCCAGATGCATTGTGAGTCCCTATACCAAAATATAAGAAAGAAAGAAAGAAAGAAAGAAAGAAAGCGAGCAAAAAATGTATTTCCCATGTCCCATAAGAATGTATTGTAGAAAAAAAAAAGAATGTATTGTAGGAGCTAAGGAGATAACTCTGTGGCACAACTGCCTGCCTGGCAAGTGCAAGGCTGTGAATGCAAACCTCCGTCCTGCCAAAAAAAAAAAAAAAAAAAAAAAAAAAGAGAATGTGTCGGGCCAGCTAAACAGTTCAGCAAATTAAAGCACCTGTTCAGGCAGACATAGTGGCCAGGGTTCAATCCCCAGCATGCCATGCCAGGCCCACTCCTGCGACACACTAAGATGGCAATTGAGACTGGTTGTGATGGCACATACCTATAATCCTAGCTCTTGGGAAGCTGAAGGCAGGTGGATAACTAGGAGTCCAATCTACCCAGTGAAACCCTGTAGACCTTGTACTAAATACAAACAAAACAAAACAAAACAAAAAACAATGTGTTAATTCTATAATCCCAGTGATGGGGGAGGCTGAAAACAGGAGGATCACTGAGTTCAAGCTGTGTAGTAAGACCCTGCACAAAATACAGTAAAAAAAAAAAAAAGAATGTGTCAATTGAAAGAAATTCAGCATGTAGACAGAAAATGATGCCATAGTTTAAAGGTTTACTTTCATAAAATCTTAATTTTTTCTTCTAACAATGCTTCAATGTATGTACATATGGAGATGGAAAGGAAAAGGACTTTTCACATATTCTAAAGTTCCTTTTTTTTCTTGGTCTTTTTGAGACAGGGTCTCACTATGCAGTTCAGGCTGGCCTTGAACTCACTTTTTGTAGCCCAGGCTGGTCTCAAACTCACACTGATCCTCCTGCCTCAGCCTCCCAAGTGCTGGGATTACAGACATGCACCACCACGCCCAGCTTAAAGTTCTGTTTTTAGGATAAGAAAAGAATACATTACGAAAAAGAAACTAATAGGGGTCAATTGAATCAATATTCTAAACAATGAATCCAAACATTTATTAAATTATATAATTCCACCAGTATGTCAACTATCAACTGTAATCAATCTTCTTTCCCTCTCCCTAAAATCTAAGGATTCTGTCATCCTTTTTATTAGATTCCATAGTTGAATCTTTGGAGGTTAGCTCCATTAACAGCACTGTTAGTCATTTGCTTCCTTATTACTCTTTCTCACCAATGTTCTTCAATCTATCCTAAATCAAACCAATAGCTACTCAAAACCAAAAGCAAACTCCTTCCCTTTATGTCAGTCTTTCTTTGGCTATAGGCCTCTATCTTCTCTCCTCTTTTACATTGAACTTTCAGCCCACAAAAGCCTCTTACCTCCTATCAAGCCAATAAAATCTATCTGCTACCCTCACCAAGATCAACAATAATGCATCTTAATCCTTAGGTGTTTTGGTACTTACCAAATATCTAGCCTCTTTATTATCCTCCATGAAGCTGATGTCCACAAGTTGCTTGTGTTATTAACACTTCTCATTTTTTTAATCTATTCTTAATGTCTCTTGCCTCAAATGCCTTATACGTCAGTATCACCCAAATTTCTAGCCTATCCAAAAATAGATATAATTTTCTCC